>JAHTLZ010000240.1:24463201-24478509 GCA_023846285.1 Phrynocephalus versicolor
ATTATTATTATTATTATTATTATTATTATTATTATTATTATTATTATAAATGTTGTCCTCAGGAAGTACTGTTGCACACACTTAGTTTAAAGCAAGTTCCAAAATAGAGCCCACAACATTTCAGAATGAGTTTGAGTAGCAGGTTTCATCTTATGGGATGTAGACTTCATGACCTTGTCCATCTCCATTGATAAAATTTGCCAATCACATTGCATCCTTCCCATTGCCTTATACCAGAGCATATCACTTCTGTTTGGCAGAAACATGGCAAATCCCACATCAGAAAAGCTAATGGGGCTGACTGACCTTGGCAAATCACTGTCACTCACTTTTCACAGTATGAACTCCTTTGTGGAGTTAATTCCTGGTGAAACAGCAGTTTGTTCAGTTTGTTCCAAAAGAGGTGAATCTTTGATTGTGACTTGCAAAGAGCATTCAAACTGAAAGTTTTATTCATAACACAAAATCCGTGCCATATTGTCATCAATAGTATTGTTCATCTTTTCTACCTTACCTGTAAGCATTATTGCAGTCCCTCTCAGAAATGAATCAGCCACTTTACTCAAAGAGAACCTGAACAATACCAGAACGAATCAGTCCTGATGCCACAGGAACAATAAAAAGAAAGTTAGACAATTGAAGATTGCTTCTTTCATTTCCGCAATCATGATTGCTTTCAACAAAGCACCAGATGAATGATTTGGGAAAATGTGGAACGCCCGTTCCCCAGGATATAGCACTTTAGATGGATATGTTGAGGACAATTATGAACTTTGTCTATTGCGGAGATAGTGACAATTAAACTGGATTCTGCCAGATGCAAGATTTGAAGCCCAGAGAATGGGGGCTGCAACCAACCCAGTGCTGGCAGGAGCACCTTTGTTGACCCGCCGGAGAGAGACACGCTGCCCACTAGCGAGGCTGGCCAATGGGGGGTTGCCAGAACACCTGGGAAGATTGGCCAGCTGCCAACTGCTGGGTCACCTGACCTCACAGTAAAGCCCCATGTAAAGGCTACCAACGAGGTCAGCACCCTCTTTGTTTTCGGGCTGGGTGGACAAAGAATTATTTTGAATTTTAGCACACACTGTCCAGGCATACGTCCCTGTCTATGCCCCACAGGGACATGTAATCATGGACTAAATTTACACCAATAGATATTCTATTCCCACAGAGAGAGGGGGAGCTTCCTCCTATTCTGTCATAAAACTTTATCAAAGCTACTTTGATCAAAGCTTGCAGAGGAACTTCTTCAGAGATTTAGAGAGAGGGGGAAGCTGCAATACCATTGGCTCAAGTGCCCTAGTATTGTTGACACTGATTGGTAACAGCTGTCCAGTCTATCAGGGAAGATTCTTTCATGGCTTTTCTTGGGAATGCCTGGAAATGAACCTGAGATCTTTTGAATGCAAACATGTGGACTACCACTGAGCTATGGCCCCTCCCCATAATGCATATAACTTGGAGATCCAGCTGTGTGCTCACAAAATCAGACTGCAAGAAAGAAAAATTAAATTGATGCATTCTTGAAAGAGCATTTCTTCCCACCGCCTCATGCATCCATTCCTATCTGACATGTATTCCAATGCATTAAAGAGCAACAGGCTTTGAGCTTCACAAGCTAAATCAATTCTTACCAAACATTTAGTGATACAAAATTCAACATGTTCAAGGAAGAACTGCTGGAGAGGTCAATTGTTTAAGTCTCCACATTTTGCGGGTTCGATTACCCATTATGACTCCTTGACGGAGGCTATACTCACAGGGTTCTTTCTAGCTATGGAGGAATTTGTTTATAATCTAAGGTTTTATTTATGGAAGAAACCAGACTGAACAAATCATTTAGGTCAAGCTGAATTGAGGCTTAGAGGCCACAGATTTTGCTTAATCCTTTCATACCTTGCTGTCAGTTGTAAGCAAAGTACAGCTTTCTTCTTTGTGACTTGAGATTATTAAGCCTAAAATTGTCTCAACTAGAGAGGGCCACAAACCAAAAAAATGGCAATTTGTTTTGTTTGGTTTGTTTTGAGGTTCATTTCATTCTGTTTCATTTTTAATGATTTTTTTTTTTTTTGAAATATTCATTTTGTTGGTTCACTTTGATTCGTTTTTTCCTTCTCAAGTGCCAATCACGCGGCCCATGGGGCCTGGTCAGCGCTTATTTATTTATTTTTATTTTTTTTCTTTACTTTAGAACACCGACCCAGCCACCCCTGGAGCCAGGTCGGCGCTCCTTTTTAAAAAAATGCTTTTGTTTTTCAAGTGCCAACCATGTGGCTCCAGGGGCCGGATCGGTGCTGGTTTCATTTTTCATTTTTCCCCTTTACTTTAGGGCACTGACTCAGCCACTCCTGGGGCTGGGTAAGTGCTCCTTTATTTTATTTTATATTATTTTATTTTTGTTTTTCAAGCACCAACCATGTGGCCCCAGGGGATGGGTTGGCACTGGTCTTATTTTTTTTAATTTTTTTTTATTTCATTTCATTTTAGAAAGCCGACCCAGCCACCCCTGGGGCAGGGTCAGAGCTCATTATTTTATTTTATTTTATTTTATTTTATTTTATTTTATTTTATTTTAGTGCTGACCATGTGGCCTGCGCTACAGCTGTAGCATGGTCTGGTCAGCTTTCTTTTAAACTTTTGCTGGCTGCGGGCTGGTTCCGTGGCCTGCAGGCGGGGTCCAGTGCTTGTGGACCGGTACCAGGCCTGCGTGCTGGATTTTTGTTTGTTTCTTTGTTTGCCAGCCCATGGGCCAGTTCCACGGGCCATGGGTCGGGTCCAGTGCTTGCAGGCTGGTACCGGGGCCTGCACACCAGATCTTTTATTTTTTATTTTTATTTTTTTACTGCCGACCATTTTATTTATTTATTTTTGTATTTATATCCCGCTTATCTAATACATGTAGTACTCTAAATGGCTGACCATGGCGGCCTACCAGCTATAGTGCAGCCAGGAGTACCCATGGACCAGGAAGGACCATCCAGGAGCAGCAAAACCAGGTAGGAGACACCGCCAAAAATGAAACCAAACCAAACCAAACGTAAATTTCTGTTTTATTTCATTTTGTTTTGTTTCTCTTCGAGGGGGCAGTTTGTTATTCATTTTGTTACATAACGAAATGAATAACGAATAATGAAATGAACCAAAAGTTCATTGCGTGCCCATCTCTAGTCTCAACCCACCTAGAGATGGGCACGAAACCAATTTTTTATTTTATTTTTTGTTTTGTGCTTTGTTACAGAATGAATTGAAAAATGAAGTGCCCTTTTAAAAAAAGAAACCAAAGAAAATGGAATTTTTGTTTCATTCTGTTTCATTTTCATTTATTATTTATTTTGACAAGTGCCGATCTCGGTGCTTGTCAAAATAAATAATAAAAATGAGCAACAGCCACCCCGCGGGCCAGCTGGTCAGCACTAAGTAAAAAAATGAATTTTAAAAAGTGCCTACCGGCTGGCTGGTCACCTATAACATTTTAAAAATGGAAAAAATGGAAAATGAAACAAGCGAAAAATAAAAGGAATTATTTTTTTAAAAAGTTCTAAACAAAATGAAACAATAAAAACAAAATGAAAAATGAAACAAAATGCCAAAATGCCCATCTCTATTCACCACGTTCAAAGGCGCACACGAAACTTTTTGTTGCCTAAGCTGAAGAACGCTACAGAGTCTCTCACTCATTCTATATGATTCTGATTCTTACTCCAACATTACTGAAGAGAAAGCATCTATAACACTTGACATAATGGATAATTGGGGGGGGGGCTCAGAACTAGGCACTCACAACCAGTTCTTCAAAATGCTTTGCCACGTGGGCATTGCAGCTCACAGAAACAGCAGGGAGCATATCTACTATTTGTGCCATTCTCAGATGAAAGTGTCCCTTTGCTTTGGATAATAATGCACCACTGCCTTATTTATACTTCCTGCATTTATCTTGTTCTTCTCATTCCATGGCTCCCTCAGCTTTTCCACAATGAAAGAGAATACTTACAAGTCTGATTTATATAAATGGTAATGGAGTTTTCAAAGTATGTGAGATGCTTAAGGAATAGTTTTACCAGTGCTACTGCTCAGTGAGTTCCCATGGATAACCAGGGATTTGAACCCAGGTTTCCTGTGGCATAGTTCATCCCCACTGTCTTAATATAACATAAATAATATAATCCCACCTTTATTCTATAAAGCAGTGCTCCCCAACCTTTTTGTCCCCACGGACCGGTAAATGTTTGATGATTTTCCGTGGCCCGGGGCTGGGGGTGGGGAGGGAGATGGGGGGTGTGGGGGGTTGGGTGGGGGGTCAGGGGAGGGTGTGGGGGGAGGGAGGAGGGGAGGCGGGGGTGGGGGGCTTGGAGCGTGTGCCTTGCGGGGGGGCACGGGAGCGGCGGCGGCGGCATTTGTCAGCTGGGGGCGGCGGACATGCCGCTCCCCCCCGTGCGCACGGGCGGGGGGAAGCCCGGGGCTCCTGGGCGGGCGGGCACCCGCCTCCTCCTCCTCCTGTCGGTGGCCGCGGTGGCTACGGCAGTCACCCGGGTTCAGCCGCTGCCACCACCCACCTCCGGCTGCGGCCTTAGGGTGGGCGAGCGGGAGGGGGGAGGGGAGGGAGGCCGGTGGGGGTGGCATCCCTGCGTGCCCCCCCGGAGAGGCCAGTGTCCTTTCCTCAGCCCTCCCCCGACACACACACACACACACATACACACACACATACACACACCTGGCCACCTCTCAGGGAGGCGGGCAAAGCTCACCCCATGCCACGCGCGCCCTCCCCCGCCACCAAGACTTGCCCCGCCTCCCGCCGGGTCTCCGGGCCGAGAAGGGGGAGCCCGAGCGCCTCCCGCCGCCGCCGCCACCTCTCTCACCTGCTGCTGGGCAGGGAGCCCGAGCTCCGGCCAGGCACGAAACTCAGGAACTTGTCGAGGGCGGTAGCGCCTCCTCCTCCTCCTCCTCCTCCTCCTCCTCCTCCCGCCACCGCCGCTGGAGGAGCAGCAGCAGTGGGGGCGATTGCGGCGGGGGGGGTCACGGCAGCAGAGAAAACACCCGGGCCGGCCCACGACGCCCCCCCGCCCGCCCCAACACAGGCGCGGTCCGGCGGCGGTGGCAGCAGGGGGCTCCGCCCTGGAGCGCGGCCGCAGGGAGGGGCCAAAGGGCGCGCACCCCGGGGGAGGAGGAGGAGGAGGGGCACCCACCTCCTCTTCCGACCGAGGGGGCCCCCACGCTGCCTCCCGCACGCGTCCCCTCCTCCCTGCCGGCCCCCGCGCGCCCGGCCCCCAGCTTTCTGCTGCTGCTGCTGCTGCTGGTGGTGGAGGGTGAAGAGGAGGAGGGCGGAGGAGGAGGATGTGCCGCCGCCGCCGTGGCTGCTGCTGCTGCTGCTGGTTGTGGAGGGCGAGGAGGAGGAGGATGCGCCGCCGCCGCCGTGGCTGCTGCTGCTGCTGCTGGTTGTGGAGGGCGAGGAGGAGGAGGAGGAGGAGGAGGAGGAGGATGCGCCGCCGCCGGCGGCGGGCAGAGGAGGAAGGCAAAGGCAAAGGCAGTGGCGGTGGCTCCTCCTGCACTCCTCCAGCCTTCCTCCTCCACCGGCCGCCCGCGGGAGAGAAGAGGAGGAGGAGGAGGGTGGCGGAGGAAAAGGGGAGGAGCCTCCCCGGGCTCCCCAGGCGGCCCGGTGCCGACCGGTCCACGGACCGGCACCGGTCCGCGGCCCGGGGGTTGGGGACCACTGCTATAAAGGACCCCTTGGCTGAAATCTTGTGTTGATAATAACATCAGCCTTTCACAAGAATAGCTGCACCAACAAGATTCCCGGCATTATAATAAAAATATCCTTGTGTTGTGTGTGTTGTGTTGTTATAGTCGTGATGACTCTTGGTGACCCCATGTCCATGGAGTTTTCTTGGCAGGAAGACTGGAGTGGTTTGCCAGTTCCTACTCCAGGCTGCCTACAGCACTTGGTATTCCCTGGTGGTCTCCTATCCAAGTACTAGCCAGACCCGACCCTGCTTAACCTCCGAGATCAGGCAAGATCAGATGTGCTTAGGGCATCGAGGCAGCTCTAATATATCCTTATAATTGTATAATCATGAAAATATATAATTACTAAATAACATATAATTATTTATCTGCATTATGATCATAATGCTGATAATTATCAGAGTCAGAGTACCAGTTGTGTTGGTAAATGCTGCCCTTTGAAGGTAGGCTTTTGCAAAATCTTCTAGATAATTTACCAATGTTTGTAAACTATAGATACTCTACAATTAATTGCTGCCTGTGAGAACATTTGTCCATCTTTCTAACTAATCCCTAAGGACTGATTGACAGTAAATATTTAAACAGCTGTAAGCCCTAAGAACAAGGCATTTGTCTGAGCTGTAAGCTAAAAGAACAAAGTTGGGAAGTCATTTGGATGGAAATCTGATTACAGAACTATCCAAATTAAATGTTGGGTTATAAGTGATGAAATCCAGGGTAGCCCTGCCTCATTTAAAGCCACAATATAAGCAGGCTCCAAAGATCCCATTTCACATATTTTCCCCCTTTAGTATTTGTTTGATTGGAAAAAGAATATGCCACACCGTTCACAAGAGCAGGCAGAACGTATTCTGTTGTTTAGCCTTTCTACTGGCCCTCATGAAAGATAAACATCAAGAAAATAATGGCCCTAACCAACAGCAAATATATTTAATAACACATTGCAGTAATTCTCCCTAAGCTGAAC
Organism: Phrynocephalus versicolor; assembly: GCA_023846285.1. NCBI lineage: Eukaryota > Metazoa > Chordata > Lepidosauria > Squamata > Agamidae > Phrynocephalus > Phrynocephalus versicolor. Next base: position 24,469,914 of record JAHTLZ010000240.1, read on the forward strand.
AGTAAATTTATTAAAATGTGCCTATATGTATTACCTGTATCTTGTCCCTAGAAACGTATGTTAATGCATTGATTTATGGTTACATATCTGAATGTAATTGAGGGTAGAATTTTGAGAACATTTTGAGCACATCAGGTTTTCCCTTGTTTTCATTAAAATTTTAATTGCAATTAAAAAGAAGATGAAAGTGGAAGAAAGTGGTTGGAGGTAATCATGGGCTGAGTGTGTTCATTAACACAAGCTGGCCATAGGCTCCAACAATCTAATTTAAGTTAATATCTGTAAGATACACACTCTTGCTCAAGGAATGTATTCAAGCCCTTTGATCATTAAATGATAGGTTGTAGTGATCAATCATTCTGCTATCGTCTTTCCATTATAGTCAGTGATGGCAACCCTTATAGTTAGGGATGGGCCATTTGTTTCAGAACCTACTGGTTCCAAAACAACCTGTGCAAGCTCAGGTGGTGTTTGGAAGCTTCCAACACACAAGCAGCCAATCACTTATCTTGTTCTGTGCCCGCACAGAGCTGAGCTTCAACAAGGAAGCAGGCTCACCTTTGCTCCTCCATGGTGATGGCCAAAAAGACAGGGAGGCAGGATGATATCTGTCTCTGCACAGCTCCTGATTGGCCAGCACTAGAGATGGGCACGAATTAAAAAAATGGCATTTCGTTTGTCGTTTGTCGTTTGGAGGGTCTGTTTCGGTTCATTTCCATTTTTCATGAATTTTTGCAAAAATTCATTTTCATTTTCGTTTGTTTCGTTACCATTTCATTACCATTTATTTCAAATTTTTGTGATTTTTTAAAAGGATTTTAAGCAATTCACTTATATTGCAGTAACGGAAACGAAACGCACGACAAAATTTCCGGTGTTTCTGTTCGTTTTGTTTCATTTTAGAGACAAAATTCATTTGTCATTTTGTTACAAAACAAAAAAAATGGAAATGAAATTTTTTTCGTTCCGTGCCCATCTCTAGCCAGCACCACAGAGGAGCAAAGATGGCGTTGGAGCCTACTTCTTTATTGGAGCTCAGCTCTGTGCCAGCCCAGAGGTAAGCGAGGGTAAGGGCTTACCCAGAGGTAAGGCTTCCCTTGCAAGGTGCCTGGGCTGGGCAAAGAACACAGAGACTCATTGATCTTTTCCCCGCCTGAGATGCTTGCAAGAGAAGCAGTGGTGGTGATCTCCTGCCACCGCTTGCCTTGCAAGGTTCCTGGGTTTGGCCAAAGATCCATCAGTCCTTGTGATCTTCGCCCAGCCTGGGCACCTTGCAAGGGAAGCACTTACCTCTGGGTAATCCCTTACCTTCGCTTACCTCAGGGCTGGCCGAATCAGCCAGTCCGGAGGTAAGTGAAGGAAGGGCTTATCCAGAGGTAAGCGCTTCCCTTGAAAGGCTCCCTGGCTGCCAAAGTTGTGTCATTCCCTGGGAACAATGCGATTTCGGGCAGCCTGGCCAGTTTGGAAGGGAGGCGAGATGGCCACCTCCTCTTTGGTTGCTTCAATCTCTTTTGCAGAGATGGAAGCAACCAAGAAGGAGGAGGAGGAGGTAATGAGCAGCGAACGCTGCTCTCTGCTCTGCAGGAAAGCTGATTTTGACAGGTCTGACCATGCTGGTCTAAACACACACACACACACACACACACACACACACACACACACACACACACAATGGTATATAACTCTATATAAGGGTCAAACTACAAGTGTTGTTAGATCTACTGCTTTTAGTAATGTTCAGTGGTGTTGTTAAGGGAAAAAATAAGAGCAGAGGAAACCCAAATAAGTAGTAAAAACACTGTGTATATAAAGCCCAACTGCATTTTCCCCAATACCCTATGCCACTCAGGATGCACTGGGCCAGTAAGTAAGCCCCAGACAACCTACTGCCCTACTCAGCTGGGCAGTGGCAGAGAGGCAGCGGCCTAGAGCACATGAAGCAGATGATGGGGCCATGAAGGGCGGCTTTTAGGAGTACAACAAAAGGAAACACCAACATATTTGGCAGTTTGCTTCGTATTGTGAAGGTACAGTTCCTTGAACCTCCTAGTTCATGGGGTTATCACTTGCTTTTAGAGATGGGCATGAAATGCCAAAATGGCATTTTGCTTTATTTTTCATTTAGTTTATTTTATTTGTTTCATTTGGGGAAAAAATAAATTTTCAAAAATAATTTATTTCTTCATTTTGTTTGGGGTTCTTTTTGCAGCCGACCAGCCCCACCGTTTTTTGTTTGTTTGTTTGTTTGTTTTGCTTTTTTCCCCTACTGTCGACCAACTGGCCTGCGGGCCGGGTCAGCACTTTTCCCCCTCTTTTTTTCCCTGGCACCAACCAGCTGGCCCATGGGGCCACCTGGTCAGCACTTATTTTTATTATTTATTTTGACAAGCACCGTGATCACAACTTGTCAAAATAAATAATAAACAAAAATGAAATGGAACGAAATGAAAATTTCAGTTTCATTTCATTTTGGTTTTTTTAAAGGCACTTCATTTTTCTTTTTGTTCTGTAACAAAAACAAAAAACAAAAACAAAACAAAAAAATATTTCATGTCCATCTCTACTGGTTTTTTATTCTTTGCTGCTTTCCCTTTAAAATTGTGTTTTACTCTTTCATTGTTCTTGCTATTTGTTGCACATATTCTCCCAGGCAGTTTAAGAAGAATTGTGAATTTTTTTAGTACATTTATATTACAGCAGTCTGTTACTTCACTGCTTGCTCTACTTCAGTTTTACAAGCTGTAGTGTTTCAATCTTTTTCTGCTTGTTTTATCTGGGGTTTGCTTGTCTTGCTGTGTTTTTCTAGTCACTGTGGCAGAGATTCCCATGGTTTGGCAAAAGCAATGGCCCCTAACTCTGAAAAATCATCTCTCATTGTTAGTGAAATTGATGGTGGGGCATTGTACAAATAGCTGTGAGCCACAGTCACTCAGTGGAACACCAAATGCAGAAAAAGTATGTCAGCTCCATGAGAGACAATTGCAAAGCCATCATTCTTATGTGCTGCTTATAGGGCTTCTTCTGACAAGCATAAGAGAAGGCTGTGAGCCTGATGCTGGACTGTGCGAAAATATGTTCTGATAAAGTACAGCGTTTCTATGGTTCTTTTCAAGAGTTAACATAGAGTAGCAGTTAGAGTGCTGAACATGTGAGTCCTGGGTTCAAATCCTGGCTCACCATTACATTCACTAAGGAATCTTGATCCAATCATTGTGTTTAGTCTATCTCAGCTACAGCCCCCCCACCACCATCCTGGCAGAGTGACGTTGCCTCCTCAGGTAACAGGGCTCTGGGAACAATGAAGTGTCCTACTACCCCCTTCCCATAATGAGTTAGTTCCTTAGTTGCACAGCTTCTTCTTGTGGCCATACCACTCTGTCTTGTAATGGCCAAGCCCCTTCAGAATGGAGTGGGGGGGGGGACCAACTGCTTCCTGTCGCTCATAGGCTGCTGCTTCTTTTTGCTGCCACTGATCCCTCTTTGTAAGATAGTGAGTTAGAGAGGCAATGGATAGAGGGAAGGTCAAAAGTTATCCGTTTTTTCATCATGTTTGAAATCTATGGGTTTCTGGTGCCATGTCAAGACTTACTGGGAGGCAGGCAACAGTTAGAGTAATCTTCTTCTCTCTCAAAGAAGATTACTCTAACTGTTGCCTGTGCAAGTGAAATCAGCTTTTGATAGGAGGAAAATAAGAATTCATGAGAGGGGATGAAAGGAGTAAGAGAGGTGGTAATTCAGGTTTGGTCTCAGTTCCCAACAAGATGTTTTCAAGTCTTGCATGGAGTTATTGGCTTTCGGTGGCATCCCAACACTTCAATCCCCTGCGAAGTTATCACCCTTCCAGCTGATCTCCTCCATCTCTCTCCTCTGATCTAGGTGAATCCATTTCCATTGCAACCTCTCACTTGAGAAGGCTACCTGCAAAGAGACTCTATAGAAATGCGAGTACAGCAGTGGACCCCCAAACTTTTCGTCACCAGGGACTGATATTGTGCTTGTGTGAGCATGTGCAATTCCTACCATCACCACCACATTGGTTCCATTGAGAAAAATCCCACACAGTGGAGGGCTGAAGCATGTGCACCCAGTCGGGCGCATGCGTTAAAAAGAACTCTGTTGGCCACTGATTCCTTATGGAAGGATGCCATAAAGAACTGCAGGGATTGGGGACCCCTGCACTATAGCATATTGTGGTTGTGGGGCAGTCCACCATTAGGCAGAGTTATGTGACTACCTCAGAAAGCAGAGTTTATTTATTTATTTTTACCCTGCCTTTTTCATTATATAGATTTTCTCTCTCAGGTGCCAAGACAACCTCGCTGGGACTACAAGACTGAAATATTCAGGTACACTAAGAATTATTTGTAGGCTTTTCCTCTTGGCCACTATATGCTCTCAAAGATCCAACTACAAAAGCCACCATGATGAACCAGTTAGGAGTGGGTTGTGGTCGGCTCTGTGCCTCATTATCTGAGCCCTTTCTGTGGGCTCATTGTCCCCTCACAACCACTGCACTTCCCCCTCTGCTCAGAGCACGCCATTGTGCTCTGTGCAGAGAGCCAGGACTACAAAGGAACCCACAAACCACTGCCACCTCTTAGCCCAGCTCTCTGCATGGAGCCATTTTGGCAGTCTCGAAACAGCTCCATAAAGAGAGCTGGACAAAAGGGAGGCAGCAATTTGTGGGCTCCTTCGTAACATCAGTTTACTCTCCAGCCACAACAGTGGCATGGCTGGAGAGTAAACTAGGGTTATGAATGAGCCCAAAAGCCGCCGCCACTCCCCCTGGCTTTCATGACAGTGTAGCACCCCATCCACCTCTCTTCCCAGGATGTAGCACCAAACCCACCTGTCTTGTAAACCATCTAGAGTGGCCTTTATTGCTAGATATTGTTGTGTCATTACAGTCGTGACCAACTCTTTGTAACCCCATGTCCATGGGGGTTTGGGGCAGGAATACTGGAGTGGCTTGCCAGTTCCTACTCCAGATAGAACTAGAGATGAAAGATGGAACTGCAGATGGATACTCTAGATGGGTGGTATATAAATCTAATATATATATAAAAACTAGGGCTCGAAGAGCAGTTTTGGTGAGGGTGCTGTGGCAAGGGTGCTGTGGCCATGGGAAATTTAAAAGCCTACTCTTCAATCTTCGCTTTTTCAAAGGGTAGCACCTGAAGCATTTGTAACCCAGGGTACCACTGTATTCAGGTTAAATTGCCATATTGGCACTTTGCGAAAAATAAATGGTTTTTGAATCACAGTTTGGGCACTCGGTCTCTAAAAGGTTCACCATCACTGCACTATCAAGTCACTTCAGATTACAATGGTCCTATTAATGAGTGATCTCCAAAACATCCTCTCATTAAAAGCCCTGCTAACAAACCTAAAAACTGTAGTTTCCTTTATTCAGTTAACCCATCTCATATTCAATCTTTCTCTTTTCTTGTCGCCTTCAATGTTCCCCACTGTTATTGTCTTTTATAGTATTTTCAACGAACATGCCTAAAGTACAATAGCCTCCATTCAGTCATTTGAACATTCAGGCTTGATTGGATCTAAAATCCATTTATTTCTTTTTCTGGCACTGTTTTTCCCCCTCTGTCAACTTTCTTCACTATTCTGTCCACCTTTCATATCCATGCATGCTGGTTGTTATTATTATTTTATTAAGACATTTCCCCATTCAGAACCCCTGCAGTTCATAGTCTTGACTATCTGACTTTAAGAATTCACGGTAGCTTTCACTCTTCCAGTATTAATTCATCTATAACTGAGATGCATACATACACCGAGAGAGATGCACAGAAAATGCACATTGTGGTGTGATATCTTTTATATATACAAATAAACCCCTGGGTATCGTTCATGTTTTGGGAGATTGTAAATTCACTTAATTATTTAATTTTTGTGTGAGAGAAAATAAATGGAAGATTCTCAGCATCCTCTGACCCTTGAAAGGAGTGGTATGAAATGGGGGGGGGGGGTTGACATATTTTCTACTATCCTTACTTCTTGCTGTGTGATATGTAGTTAGGAGCCCTCTGTACTGTAGAATTAGTCCTGTTTCTATGGTTACAACATAATAGTCACCTACTGTGGCTGGCTTGACTTCTCCCTTTCTAACATCTATTTCATTAATTTGATTTCTGTAGTCTGACATTAATTGGACAGCATTGATTTTAGGAAAAATGACAGCACAGCCCCAGTGATCTTGCCAGATGATGATATTCAAAATTTGGAGGGGATTGGGAAAGTTAACAGAGATGCTGGGCTCATGAATGTCACAACTGATAAAATGCTAGATGCATTTTACGAGGCTTTTAAAAAGGGTGGCTGATAAAATGCTGAAGCCTGGAAAAACAATGGCTAGATGGAACTCCAATGCAAAGGCTATATGACATTAGAAACTGTAGCAAAGAACATGGAGCTTGGGAAAGTAAGTTTCTTTTGAATGTAATTCCCAGAATCCCCTAGCCAGAATTGCCTTTCCAAGCTCTCAAAGCATATACAGTGGACCCTTGTATAACAAATGGCTTGTATAACATAAAATCTATACAACATTAGCAGTTCTGGAGGTAGGGGATGTTTGCTTAACAGAATTGTCTATGGGGCAAATCCGTACAACATGAAAATGTTCGCAATTAGGGATTACTCTGTTTTTAATGCATTCCTATGGGGAATTTGTACAAAGGAAAATTTGCTTAACATAATTTCATTTGGAATGAATTAATTCCTTTATACAAGGTACCAGTGTATAACATAAGGGAAGAAGAGCCCCACAGAATCAGAAGAAAGATCTAGCTAGCCCAGCATTCTGTTGCCCACAGCAGCCAGCTAATGCCAATAGCCCAATTCAGGTTAAGATCACCTGAAACTACATAGAGATTTGAGCATGGCAGGGAGGTAGGAGCACATGAAAATCATGTACCGACAGTATCCCCCATCATAAAATCGCCGAGACTTTTAGTGTGTTCATTTTAAACATCCAAAGAAGTCTCTGTTATTATGTTCAACTGCCTGGGGCCACAGGGCTTGGGAGCACTGCTTCCCTCCCGCCCCCCGCCCCATAGGACGGCAGCTCACACAAGTATTTTATGCAAAGCACAGCTCCTCTTCAGACCTTCCTGTCGAACACATGAAGGTCTGGCAGGCTTCTATATGGGAGAACATTAGACACTGAAAGGATTTCTCTATTCCTCAACAGCACCACCAACCTTAAAGCACTAGACACTAGGGATTGGTACAAAATGGAATAATTGCATTTCATTTTGTTCCATTTCTCTTCCCCCTCCCCCCCACATTTCCTTTTGTTTCATTTCATACAATTTCTTTTCCAAAAAAAAATCGTACAAAACCATTTTTTTACAAAATGAAACAAGGGGGGGTCTGGAAAGCTCCTTCCTGAGCAGCCCATCCCTTCCCCTGCTCCGGGACCCCTACGTATCCCTCCTCCTGGACTCTCACACTGGTGGGGGCCTTTGGTAGTGGGGGCGGAAGAAGTGGCATGGCATGCCATCAGGCTGCTTGCCCTATCAGGCTGACCAGGACCTTCAGCAGCAGGGAGGGTGGTCTACTGCCAGGCCACTCAGCCTCCCCAGCTGGCCAGGGCCTTTAGCGGCAGCAGGGTAGTCTACCACCAGGTTGCTCAGCTTCCCCAGCTGGCCAGGGCCTTCAGCAGTGGCGGGGCGATCTAGGAGGAGGAGGAGGAGGAGGCCCAGGCTGGCTTGCTTGGCCCTGCAGTGGTGCCAGTGGCGGCTTCGGCAGTGGTGGTAGAGGAGGACGAAGCCCTGGATGGCCCACTCTGCCTAGCTGGGCCACATGGTGGCACCTGCAGAAGTGGCGGCAATGGAGGAAGAAGAAGAGACAGAGACCCAGTCTGGCCTGCTGGGCCCTCTCTCACCCTTTCTGGCCTGGCTGGGCAGTCTTGGTGGCGGTGGCGGGGTGTAGACATCAGGAGGTAAGGGACTGGTTTACAGACGGAACAAAATGGTTCATTTCAATTGGGGGGGGACACCATTTTGTTTCATTGGTAATGAAATGCTCCTTCCTCATTTTGTTTCATTTCATTTCATTATGTAACAAAACAACAAAACAGCAGTTAATTTTTTGTTTTGTGCCCATCACTACTAGACACTATCAAACTATAAAAACAAAGCAAGGCATGCTTCTTTCATACCACCCCATAGTGTTTGAAGCACTCTCTGGACAGTTTACAAGTAATTACACAGGCTACTCATTGCCCCAGCTCAGCAAGCTGGATATTAATTTTACTGACCTTGGAAGGATAGAAGGTTGAGTGAACCTTGAGCCTGAAATCTAGGATTGAACCTCAGGTTGTGAGCACAGTTACAGCTGCAGTATAGCAGTTTAACTACTGCACCATGAGGCTCTGGTTGAACAGGACTAATTCAAAGTCTGTAAGCAGACTCTGTGAGCAATAACCCTCTCACACTCATGTTCCACAGCAACTGATATGAAGCATGCAAACATTACATATATTTTAATTCATATTGAAGCATTATACCATTTAAAATTTGAGATGTATAATGATGATGATGATGATGATGATGATGATGATGATGATGATGATGAT
>JAHTLZ010000240.1:24478519-24524668 GCA_023846285.1 Phrynocephalus versicolor
ATGATGATGATGATGATGATGATGATGATGATGATGATGATGATGATGATGATGATGATGATGATGATGATGCTATACCAGGTGATAGTAGAGTCACCGAGAAACAACTTGAAAAAGTTAACATGAAGTCAGTGTTGACTTATGGTGACCCTTTTCAGGGTTTTCCCGGTATGGTATACAGTACATCAAATCATAAAATCATAGAACCATGGGGTTGGAAGGGGGCTATAAGGTCAATGAGTCCAACCACCTGCTCTGTACAGGAATATAAATCAAAGTATATTTGACAGATGGTTGGCTAAGTTTCTCTTAAATGCACTGGAGATCTCAGCAACTCTCAAGGTAGTTGGTTCCACTGCCATATCTCTCTAATAATTAAGATACTTCTCCCCCTGATATTCAGTATAAACCTGTGTTCCCTTAAGCCTATTATGTTGTATACTCAGAAGTGTTTACCATTCCCTTCTCTGATGATGCCCTGGGACTCCGGAACTTTGCCCAAAGCCACACAGACTGACTCTACTTGCAGGAGGCACAATGGGGAATCAAACTCCCAACCTCTGGTTCTGAACCCAGATCCCCAACCCACTGGTAAATTAAAAAAAGAAACCACAAATTGAAATGTTAATTAGATTGATTTTGAACCTAACCAGGCTACTTCCGTAGTTCTACCTCAGCAATTAGCTAGATCTGTTGTATACATGATGTGGCATAAATTGCATGCCTATCAGTGCTGCTTTGATTGAATTTCTACACAGTCACGGAAAACCTGTCTTATATCCAAAAAGCACTGTTTATTACAGAGAACCTGCCATTTTGTGTTCCAGAAACAATAATTCAAGCTGACCTTCCTGACCGAGCAGCCATACTTTCAAATGAAATAAAAGTATTTCATACACTAAAGTGCAGCAAAATGTACTACTTATAGACGATCCCACAACACTTAAAGCACTCTCTGAAAGCACAATTTAATTATGCAGGGTATAATTCCCAAGTGAGTTGGGCACTCAGTTTACCAGTCTTGGAAGGCTGCAAGGTGGAGTCAAAGTGGAACCACCTACCTGAATCTGTTGGGACTGAACTCAGAACCTGAGCCTTCTTTGTGGTGTCCCCAGTTCTGTAGAACCAACTTCCAGAAGGGCTTCACCTGCTCCCTACCACCACCACCACCACCACCTCATGGATATTTAGGAGGCAGTTGAAGATGTAGCTTTTTAGGAAGGCTGTCCACACCAGCCCTAATTGACCAATGACCACCTATTAATTGGTGATCCAATGCTCACCAATGAATTTTTATTTTTATTTTGCATTACTGTTTAGTGCTATCTGTTTTATTAGTTGTTTGTTAATGGTATCAACAGTTTCATTTTTTAGTTCTCATCTGTGTTGTTGTTTTTAATTGTAAAACACCCTGAGTAGTGAGTGCGTTGACACTAATGGGAGTGGTATACAAATCGAATCAAATCAAATCAAATCAGTCAGTCAATCAATCAGTTAGTCAAGAACAATTCCTGCCAAACTAACCTGATCTCATTTTTTTGATCAGGTAACCTCCCTGGCAGACAGAGAGAATGATTTGGATGTAATATATCTCAACTTCAACAAAGCTTTGACAAGGTTCCCCATGATATTCTGTTTAATAAGCTAACTAGGACTGGGCTGGAAAAATCAAGTGCAGGGTAGATGGATACACAATTGGCTACAGAATCATACCCAAAGAATGATGGTTAATGGCTCCTTCTCTAAGTAGGAGGCGGTAACAAGTGTGGTGCCCCAAGGCTCAGTTCTGGGTCAGGTGCTCTTCCACATTTGTATTAATGAATTGGACAAGGGAGTTCATGGAATGCTTGTCAAATTCACAGATAAGATAAAATTGAGTGGAATAGCTAATACCCTGGAAGACAGAAACAAAATTTGGAATGATCTTCATAGGCTGGAGCACTGGGATGAAACCAACTGAATGAAATTTAACGGAGAAGTGGAAAGTACTGCACCTAGGGAGAAGAAACCTAATGCACAGTTACAAGATGGAGGAGACCTGGCTCAGCAATACTACATGTGAGAAGGATCTTGGGTTTCTTGTAGATCATAAGCTGAAGATGAGCCAACAGTGCGAAGTGACTACAAAAAAGGCAAATGCTATTTTAGGCTGTATTAACAGAAGTATCGTAATTTCCCAATCCCATGAGGTGCTCATCCCCCTCTTTTCAACACTGATTAGGACTCACATTGAGTACTGTGTCCAGTTCTGGACACTGTACTTCAAGAAAGACGCTGGAAATTTGGAAAAAGTTCATTAGAGGCAACAAGGATGATCAGGGGGTTGGAAACCAAGTCCTATGAGGAAAGACTGAAAGAACTAGGCATGCTTTGCCCAGAGAAAAGAAGACTGGGGTGTGTGTGTGTGATATGATAGCACTTTTCAAATATTTGAAGAACTATCATACAGAGAAGAGGCAGGATCTGTTCTCGATCATCCCTGAGTGCAGGATGCACAATGGTCTCTCAAGTTATGAGAGTCCAACAGTCAGCTGAACATTAGGGGAAAACTTCATAAAGCAGTACAACAATAGAACCAATTACCTTGAGAGGTGACGTGTGCTCCAACACGGAGGCATTCCACAGACATTTGGACAACCACCTGGCAGGTATCCTTTGATTTGTATTCCTGCATGGAGATGGGGTGTTTGAACATGATGGCCTTATAGGCTCCTTCCAACTTTACGATACTGTGGTTCTTTAGTTCTATGAATCAACCAATCATTTATATCCTCAGCTAACACATGTTCAGAATTTAAAAATATAAGGTTACTCTTTAAGGTGCCACCACATGTTTCTCTCTTTTTACTTTTTGATTTTTATTTTGTTTGCATCTATAATACTTGCACAGTCTAACAAGAGCAAAGCTTTTGACAGCGTGGATCACGAAAAGTGACAGAAGTGAATGTGCCTCAACATTTGATTGTTCTGATTTATAACCTAGACTCTGGACAAGAGGCTACTGTTTGAATTAAATATAGAAGAAAAGAATGGTTCCTCTATATTCTATTCAATGATGTTGATCACCAGAAAAAAAATGCAGACTGCAGCCAAGAAGTCACAAGAGTGAGACTCAGAAGAATTTCAAAGCTAGGAGCTAGAATGCATCTTTAAGTGTAAAGATGTGTCATTGGCAACTAAGCCAAGATCTTCAGTACCCCCTGATTACTAAGCAGAGGCGTGAAAGCTGGACAATGAAGAAAGAAAACTCATCCATTTGGAATGTAGTTTTGGAGATACTGAAAGAAAGATAACTAAAAGTGTTCGACATCAAGCTCTGCTGGACTGTGTGTGAGTGATAGGGTTATGTGCCCTACTGTGCTTATGGATTTGAACAATTTGAAATTTTTACAGGGCTATGATATGGTAGATGGGGAAAGTTTCTTTCTTATGGTTCCTGGGGGCAGGGCTGAAAGGAATGGATTCCAATTGCAAGAGAGGAAATTTCATTTAAACACTGGAAAGAATTTCCTAACAGTAAGAACTGCTGGACAATGGAATGGTTTACTTTGGAATATGGTAGACTCTGCTTCATTGGAGAGGTTGGATGAGCATCTATCATGGATGATTTAGGTGTGAATTTTCTCTTTGTCTAAGGGTTGGACTTGATGATTGTTGAATACTCTACCAGATCTATAGTTTTATGATTATACAACTCTATGATCTTTCAGTATCTCAAATCAAAGTTTAAATTTCCCTCTGATTTTTTTTTAATTTTGGGTTGATCTTTTGGAACAGCAGCACTAATAGGACAGCATAATGCAGATGATAATTTCCTGGCCAAAGGCTGAACAGAACAGCATACCTTAATCTGAACTGTTGAAGATGCTGTGGATCATGGTGGGGCCATAATGCCACATGTAGCAGAACCCATATTTGTTTGGACCAGGAGGCTCCTCAGTTCAGTGAAACTGCATCACAGGAGTAACTCTTACCGGGGGTAAACACTCACATAAAGTGAGCTCAGTTCTCACTTTCCCTGATGGGAAAATAGGAAGGCCAGCTGTAGGAGCCTCTAAACTGAGGAAGCACTGCCTATAAAATTAACCAGCCTTGGAAACCAAGCTTTCTTTTCAGAACACACTTCATTTCAATTCTGCAACTTGTTTTTGTGAAAGAGGATACAACTGACAGGCAGATGTTGCTCACTATGTGTTATACAGTGCAATGTTGAATCAGTAATGCTCTGGTGATGTACTTGACAAAATTGCCTTGCGGTAACACATCGGAGTTGACATCAACTGTTTCTTTAGGTTGGATGAGCACATTTTAATGCTTACTTAGGTTTATGTTGTAATTCAGATTGAGTTGTTCAACTTCAAGCTGTCAACCTCACTGTGGGCACAATAGTCAAAAACTCAGAATTCACTATTAGCACTCTAACAGAAAATTGTGATAGGCCACGGGAAATTAACTAGCTAATTTGTTATTGGCAAGCTTGCTTAAAACCTTTGAAGACTACAACTTTATCTGCAGATAACTAATTCACAAGGCCACTATATCTAGCTGGGCTACTCTTAATAGCTGTGCAAATATGTTTTCAAAATCTGTAAAAACATGATAAAGACAATACAATGTTGTTTTCATTTCCAAGGCAAAGTATATGTATGCTGATATTTTTAAAAAGAACACCTCATGTTGTTAAGATAGCAGCTACCCTAGACAAATCCGTTCAGGAGCTGCTGATAATGTGGAGCCTTATTGTTCACATTCTCTGTGAAAAATAAGGCACTATAAGCTAACTGGAGAGTAAAGGTATGGAATGTCCTTCTAGCTGTATCTGCCATCACGTCACATCCAACTTTTGGAGAACCAGGGATTAGTGATCCCCAAGGTCACAACCATGGTCCAGCCCCATTGGATCATGCTGCCCTGTGCCTTCCAACAAGAAGCCTGGCATCCATCTTGCCAAGCGAACTTTTAAGAACTCTCTCCTGGCAAGTTACATCCCTTGCCATGTTTGGACTTCTGTAACTGCTTTGAAAAAGAGAGCTTGCTCTCAAAAGCTCAGCAACTTTTTTAATTTTTCTTCTAGCAACCTATGAAGGCATGACCCATAGTCTAACCATGGTTCTTTTATTGAGCCAATTCACCTCACATTTGGCCTTCCTCTTTTCTGCTGCCTTCACCCTATCCCCAGTATTATGGTGTCTTGGGTGTATCTCTCTTGAGTGTATACCTTAACATGATGAGGGAATCAGAGTATGTTAAGAAAGATGGGAACTAGGGATGGGCACAAAACAAAAAATGAAATCCTGTTTCATCATTTCGTTAGGTAATAACATGAAATGAAAATGAAACAAGGAAGCAGCATTTCTTTACAGAAAAATGAAACAGTGTTGTTTTTTTCATTAAACCAACCATTTTGTTTTGCTGTAAAAAGGCTGACTTACCTGCTGGGCTCACAATGAGCTGCCACCGCCACCACTGCAAGAGCCCAGGAGGGAGCAGAGGAGGATATGGGTCCCTGCAACCACTCCAAAGCTCCCCACCTCCTCCTCTCAGCCCTGGCTTCTGGCATCCTCTCAGCTGGGAGGTGGGTGGGGGTTTGACTCCCCTGGGTCCTAGAAGCACCAGATTAGGTGCCATTTTCAGAGGGATCCAGCCAAGCTATCATCAGCTAGATCATTTTGAACATGGCCCAGTCACCACCAGGGGAGCCCTGCAGTGGCAACCAGGCCATTTTAGAGGGGAACAGCCGATGTCAGTTCGGCTGGACCCCTTTAAAAATGGCCCAGTCACTGCAACTGGACCATGTTCATAGTTATCCAGCCAAGCTGTCATCAACTGAATTGCTCTGAACATGGCCTGGTCTCCACTGCAGAAACCCCTCAGTGGCGACTGAGCCAATTTTAATGGGGTTCAGCCAATGACAGCTCAGCTGGATCACTCTGAAAATGGCTCCCGGGCACCAAATCTGGTGCCTCTAGAACCCTGAGCCCTGAGCCTCCCCTGTACTGATTCAGTGGTGCGAGGAGGGCAAGGAGGAGGAGGAGAAGCAGCAGCAGCAGCAGCAGAGCAGCAGTGGGGGGCATTTTTGTTAATTTCATTTCGTTTTGTACAATTAAAAAAAATCATAAGAAACAAAATGAAATGAAATGGGGGTGGGCACGAAACAAAACAAAAATAAACACTCTTTTTCCATTTTGTTCTCATCCCTAATGAGAACAATATTGTTAGGGGGCTAGACCTCATTACAAGTCCTGAAACCTTGGCAGAGTGACTCGAGGAGAACAATCAAAGCAAAAACACTCAACTAAGTTGCATCCACCACTAGAGATGGGCACGACCAGGAAAAATTTTTTCGAGTTATCATTTTTCAGGACGGGTCCGTTTCGGCTCGTTTCCATTTTTCGCGAAATTTTTCAAAAATTTGTCATTTCGTGGTGTCGTTTTTCATCTGTCGTTATACTAGAGATGG
Source organism: Phrynocephalus versicolor (assembly GCA_023846285.1). Classification (NCBI taxonomy): domain Eukaryota; kingdom Metazoa; phylum Chordata; class Lepidosauria; order Squamata; family Agamidae; genus Phrynocephalus; species Phrynocephalus versicolor. The sequence goes on from JAHTLZ010000240.1 coordinate 24,484,980, forward strand.
GCACGACTCAGCGAAATTTTTGTTTCCGTTTTCATTTTTTCATTTGTTCAAAAAACAAAACAGAAATGAAATGAAAAATTTTGCCATGTTTTTTGTTTTTGTTGCGGCAAGCACATTGAACTGAAAAGAATGCTAACGAAACAAAAAATTTCTGTTTCCATTTCCTTTTTCGTTTTCGTTAGGCAACGAAACGAAAATGAAAAATTTGCGGAAAAACCCAACGAAAACGAAAATGAACCAAAACGGACCCCCCTCAACGAAAAACGAAAAACCTTATTTTTTTTTAGTTGTGCCCATCTCTAGTACAAATTTTATGTTATACAAACCGTTTGTTATGTGAGGCTCCACTGTAGGTGTTTTACCAGCATTTTTGTACAGGGTAGGAGGTGGCATTTAGAGAGATTTTTCAGCTTTCTTTAGGTAACAACACTGAAGAATGCCTAATTCCATGTGGATGGTACAAAATCAAAATAATGACTGAAGTAAATAATATGCCTTATCCTAGTACAAGAGGATTAATGTTGTGCTGTACAAGACAGGCTTGTGACAGGATGTAGTATCTACAGAATGCCATGTGATTGGTCTGTGCATATAGCAAGGATAGGAAAAGTCATATTTTAACTACAAGTCCCAGAATATATAAGTAGCATGGCTACTGCCCAGGCAGGCTGAGGTGTTCAGTGAGTTATAGTCCTGAAATGTAGCTCTTCCCATCTCTAATAAATAGCATGTGTGAATGTGAAAATGAGATTTTGTGTGTGTGTGAAAATGGGGACAGAACAGACTCCACAAAGGCTTAAAAAGTTTTTAAAAGTGAATTTATTTTAGCCAGTTCTTATAACCAAAGGATTCTTCCAATGTCATGTGACTCACAGTTAATCATGGCTATTTGGATTATTCTTTTACCAGACCTGTTAGTAGCATAAAGCTAGTGATGTGTTAGAGGAAATCTGGCACAAATCAAGGCTGCAGGATGTATGATCTCCACTGAGAAATACTCAACTGAAACACAGCCAACTGAGAGAACAAACCAGTCCTTGCCAGACAATTTTTGTCTGCCTCTCAGAAGCTGTATGACCAGAATCCTGTTGACTTACATAATCATTCAAGGGCATGTGTGCAAGTCGTGAGAGATATTTTCCAGGCTATCTGCTATGCTTCCACCCATCCCCTACTTCCAAAATTGATTGCACAAACAGGCAGCGGACAGGAAGTGAAAACCACTTGTATATTGGATCTTATAGTCATTGATTTCCACAAAGGCGCTTTGGTGTTTATATGTTAAATCAAGATGCAAATATTGTCAATATGTTGCCCTTATTTCCACTCATAATATAAATGTAATTACAAGTATTTTGAAAAATTGATAGGGAGATAGAGACTAAGATGTCTTGCTTGCATACCACTGTGGGGTTTGTTTGTAATGATCTCATCTTATTTCTCTATCTTACTCGTGTGGAGATGTTTTTGTTATTCTTTTGCTCTTTTTTGTTTTTTACATGAGGAGAATTAAAAGTGTCTTTCCTAACCTACAAACATATAGCTGCCATCATTCATTCTGCCATATCACCTCCTTTTGCCACATGTTTGCATCAGGATGGAGAGCTATGGTTGTTCAGAAAGTTACCCTGAAAAAAAAACCTTTCTGTTTGAGGAATTTTAGTAACTTTCCAGATATTGGAATAGGACAGGTTTTAGTTCGTCAATTTGTTCTCTCTCTCTCTCTCTCTCTCTCTCTCTCTCTCTCTCTCTCTCTCTCTCAGTATTTTGTGAATACTGGAAAATATCTGTAATGGAGGATAACTGCAGCTGTAAAGAACATTCCCTTGAGAAGTATACACCTATGGCTCTCGAGTATGGCGGGCCAGCCAAAATATAGGCCTTCTGTCTTCTAGCAAACTCCTCCATGCTGTACACGAACAGAAACGATATAAAACTCCTGATTCCTTCCTGAATTTATTGCTGAACTTGCATTCCCAAGGTTTGCAAGAGCTGGCTGAGAAAAGAATTGCATTTCCTGTCCCAGCCAGTCCTTCTGTTGCATCTGTGTTTAACATCTTCTAAGGGAAGTGCTTTAAAAAAGTTTTTGACACAGTGAGAAATCCCTAATATGAGGAGTGTGAGGGGGAAAACCAAGCTCTCTTTCCAGCATGTAGCTTGTAGGCATTTGAATTTTTATAGTCAGGCAACGAAAATGTGTGCCTTATTTGGGTGTCCTTTGCCAGTGCTCTGTCTGCATCCTCAGGCATCAACAAGTGAAACTAACCCCATACAATGGAACCAGGCATGGACTAGACACTTCCTGAAGTTCCTGAATCTCCATTAATATCCAATTTGAAGCTATTTTAGTAATGCTCCCTTTAAAGCGACTTGCAAATTTGTCACTGATAGCCACAATGGACTCAAAAAATCCAGAAAACAAGTTGGAACCAATGAGAGCCTTTGCAGGTCCCCAAATAACTTCATCCCTCCAATGCCACACAGCTTCAAGGTAGAATCACTTAATGAGTTCCGGATCATCTTGGAAACCATGCCACGCAAACCCTCCTTCCCCCACGGTGTTTACTCTATCTCCCCCATGCCATGCTTGCACACAGAGAGAGCAATCAGGCTTTTAAGAAGCTTCCATTGGCTCCAAAGGGAAGCATCCACCAAATGAAACCCCTGGAAAGCTCTGGCTACAAATCCCTCCCCCTGCATTATGGCAAGATGGCTACTGCCATTTATATGGTGTCCACTGCCTCCCTCTTGCACAGATGGGACTTGGAACATCCCTCTCATGGCCACTATCAGTTTGCAAATGGTCCAGTTTCCTTAGCAGAGATCATTCAAAGAGTTATGACTTCTGACTTTGCAGAATCTTTTTTTTTTTTTTTTGGCATCTGGTTTTAATTCCACTGATTTACACAACAAGATACTCTGATTTCATTTGGAAAAATGCCTTAGATGCAATACTGTGTGGAAAGAATGTTGTATTCTTGGAAATATACTGTATGATCTTATTAGTCAGGGGAATTTGACATACTGCCAGTGTCTCAACTCAGACAATCTTCTAAACCAGGGTCTGTTGTTTCAGGGACATGTTTTGCATCCATCTATTTCTTATTCCTCATCACAGACTTCTTTTGTGCTCTTCATCCTTACTTTCCTGTTTTCCCATAATCATCCTTTGCTATGCAATCCATTTCAGACAAACTTTGCCTAATTTCACACCAGGCAGTCGTATATCAGAGCCTGAAGTTTGACACCAGGAATGAGTGTTGTGCTGAAAATTTCTCCCATAAGCATTCTGATCATTCTTCAACAGGAGAGAAACTCCCTTAAAAAGAATTTCAAGGGGAAGACATTTCAAAGAAGGTCTCACGACTAAGGGTCAGGATCCCTGTACTTGCCTTCCTTTCCAGCTGCCTCCAGCAGTGTGTGTGTGTTCATGCCTTGCCTTTCATAGCGCATTCCCCTCCAAGACTTTCAACACCTTCCATAGCTGCTAACACTTCTGTTAAAGCCCAGGACACCAAGTGTGTGTGTTGCATCGTTACAGTCATAACCGATTCTTCATGACCCCATGTCCATGGAGTTTTCTTGGCAGGAATACTGGAGTGGTTTGCCAGTTCCTACTCCAGGTGCCTACAGCACCTGGTATTCCCTGGTGGTCTCCCATCCAAGTACTAACCAGGGCCGACCCTGCTTAGCTTCTGAAATCAAGCGAGATTGGATGTGCTTAGGGCATCTAGGCAGCATGGACATAGGGTAACTTTTCCCATTGGACTTTTTCAGGTCATGAAATGCAGGCAGCCAAGAAACCTGAAGGTTGATGAACAGAGATCTAATAGAAAGGAAGCAAATACAAAGGTCCAGTCTGCCACCTTTCCAGTGTAACAGTAATCTCACCAATGACACCAGAAAGAATGCCTAAAAGACCCTGGAAGGTTCAAAAGGAAAAAAGAAGGGGGAGGGGAAAGAGAAGCCTTTTTCATAGGGAAATTTAGGATTTCAATATCATTATCTAGGCATGTGCACTACTCACCTGATCATTCATTCACTCACCTGCACCAAATAAGGAAAACCTGATTGGAGTCCAGGCCACCCTTATGCCCTTCAGGGAACAAGAAAAGGACTACAAGAGATAAAGAAAGGCAAGATAACTTTGGCATCATGCCAACAAGAAAGGAGAAGGCCAAGGGTAGGGGGAGACAGCCCCTAATAACCTAAAGTGAAGTTCTGGCCTAATCATAAGAATGCGAGTATTGTTCTGATTCTGGTTTATAGTGATGGAAAACTGTTGTAAACTTCCTAGACTGGCATCAATGCCAGATGGGCAGTAAATAAATAAATACATGCATACATAAACTCACTGTACTAGTGTAACTGGGAGGTAAAAAAGAAATCCCAGGAAATAAGGCCTTCACTTGGCACTGCAACTAAAATTTAAAAAGTGGCAAATAGATACTGGTAACTTCATTTAAAGATCTTCTCTACCACATTAACAGTTGGATTGCAGAGGTCTTCAGTGAGGGCTGAAGCTGTCCTGTCGGTCTCTTTCTCCTTTGGTGCTGGCTCAGCACCTTCCTTACTATTGACTGCATTTATCCTATTGTCATGCTTCCCGTCGCATCACACCTTTTCAACTTATACAACCCCATGAAGCCCAGAATAAATGTGAAGGATCTGTGGGGAGTGCCCCCTCCACCTCCTGAGCACCCCGGGCTCTTTGCATTGCCCTATGGTTACCACAGAGGCACCCAAAGAGCCTTGATTTCATTTTATGTTTTGACATGTTTAGATATGTCTGTTTTTTAATTATGTTATGATCCCCCTTCAGTCCTATATTTAGGAGAAAGATAGAATGCAAGTTGGCTGAATAAATGGATAGACAGTCCTTTGCATGGTCACTAGCCGAACTTGTTGTTTTAGATGTTCACAAATTCTGGGACTAAAGTATGGGCCTGGTGAATCAAATAGGAAGGAAGTTTGAATAGGAATGAAGGACGCTCGTCAGAAAAGTAGGAAGCATGTAACAGTCTGCATGTAGATTGTTGAGGCAAGGGGGGGAGGGGGAATACACTTGGCTCTATCTGCTTTCCTGACCCCACCACCTCTGTGCACAGGGCCGGCGCTTCCATTAAGGCGAACTAGGCAATTGCCTAGGGAGCCAAAATGGAAAGAGGGCGCTGGACAGCCTGCCGCCCCCACCCCCCACACCACTGGCCACTGCCATCTGTCCCCCCACCGCCCGCCTGTCGCCGTCCGCCCATCGCTGCCTGCTGCCACCCGCCCGCCGCCCCCGCGCCCATCGCCGCCCATTCCCCGTGCCCAATCGCCTTCCCCCGCCACCAGCACGCCCACCACCCTGGCCACCCACCACCCCACCCCCTGCCCCACCCACCCGCCCCGCACCTAGGGCGCAAAAAAAACTAGCACCGGCCCTGTCTGTGCAGATGATTTGCTTGCATGGGTTGGTGCTCTGTTTCTTCAATGAAAATATTCTTTCCCAAATGCTTCCAATCACTGACAAGACTTTCTGCACAAACCATTAGCTTTTCTCCTTGAGCCACTGGAGTCCTTTAATCGCATTTCCTTGCCCCCATTCCCAGATGCACATCGTTTTAAGCATTCTGTTTAAAAGTCCAGCCAAAACAATTTCTCATAGCTCCCCCCCCCTCAATAATACTGAATAATGCAAACTCTTTCATTTGGTATGAAGCATCTGAATGTTGTTCTCCAAAGACTTCACATTGGGAAATGGATTATAGGGTGAGTTTGCCTTTGACATTACAGCCAGTCTTCAATCTTGAAAGACTGGCAGGAGCTCTTCCCAATTTTCATCCTCAAGGGATGACTTAACATGCTTTCTGTTCCAAAAAGGCTCTGACACTTTTCAGATCATAAAATGTCCTTCTGCTTTAAAATCCCCATTAAGTCGAAATATTCAAAATGGAAAATCTTCAAAGAACCTCTTCTAAGTAGTTGCCAAGGGGAATTTCAGGAAGAAAGGGGAGCTCCCCCCTCCAAGTCAGCAGAATGTTCAACAAAGGATAGCAACAGTATGTGTGACAAATTCAAAGGGAAATGTTTTAATTTCCTAGATAACCTTCACTACCTCATTGTTCCAAGTGGCAATGTTAACTGATAAGATTAAGGCTATTCCAAAATGAAAAGTGTGTTTATTGACAGCCTTATCATACATAGAAGAATCAGTCCTAACTTGTTTTGTCACATAGATGGGAGGAAATTGACAAATAAAAATGTGCTCTGCATTCTTACAAGGTTGGTCTATGGCAGCAAAAATAATGGGGGACCATTGTAGCAGCGGGGAAAAAAGAATGTATTTAAGCCTAAATTCAGTGTAGAAAAATCAAAGCAGATTTCTCAGCAGTTCAAAACCATATCTCCAAAGTATAGGAATGCCTAGCAAAACAGCAAATGCAGTTCAATGTAAATAACTGCAAAGAAATGCACCACGGGGAAATATGATCTTTGGGTTATAGTGATAGTGCAGTGGAAATGATGCCCTTATGTGGGGTAAGAGTGGAAATGGTGAATCCTATGGCAGAAATTATCAAGTCAGAGATGGAGAGGATGCAGTCATATCACCCTACCTAATGATAGGACTAGCCCTGAAGAGGGGTAGAGAGGACTGCATATAGTTTATGGGTTGAATATTGCCTATTCCTAGCAGCCCCGTGATGCAGTGGTTAAATGCCTGTACTGCAAGGTCAAACTGTGCTCGCAACCTGGGCTTCAATCCCAGGTAACAGGCTCATGGTTGACTCAGCCTTCCATCCTTCTGAGGTTGGTAAAATTTCATTTCGTTGGTTCGTTGGTTCGTTGGTTCGTTTTTCATTTTTTGTTTTTACCCGCTTTTTGCATGATTTAAAGCATTTCCGCGCACGGGCGTCCCCCAACGCCCCAGACCAGAGGGAAAACACTAAAAGAAAATTGATGCTGGCAGAGACACAGTATAGACTAGGTACACATGGAGGCTGCAAAGGCAGTGGCGTGCATTGCCCAGGGCGCAAGGCAGCCGCAGAATGACTGCGCTGTGGGCAGGGGAGGGTACTCACAGAGATGTACGTACACATGCACATAGGGAGGCTGCAAGACTGAAGCTAGAGAGAAATCACCTCTCTCTCCCCTAAGAGCCAGGCTGCTGCTGGCAGAAACACAGAGACACACACCTGCCTGGCTGGCCTAAAGTGAAAATTATGAGTTGCAGAGACAGCAATCCCACCCTAACTCCCACCGCAGACTGCAAGGAGGACGGGGGCTGCCAGAGCTTTTTATGCCCTTTGCTGCCAGACCTGCCTGCCCAGTCTGCAACACAGGCATGCTATTGGTTGAAGTTTTTAAAGAATTTACATGATCCCATCACATGGCTTGCATCCATTTTGTGGCTGGCATCCATTTTGTGTCATTCTTAAAGGGAAAAGAAAAATACATTGAGATGGGAGAAAGACAAAAACAAATGTTTTAAGGACCCCAACCCCCCGGTAGGTATTATCAGGCAGAATAAATAATTATTGCTGGGTTTTTACAGATATTCAGGACATTTTTTAACATTTAAAACAACTCATTTCATCGTGTGTCGCCATTAACAAAAACTAAATGTAATGAACCTAAATTTTGTGGTTCTGTTCAGTTCGTTCCAATTTCATTGCCAGGTTCATTATTTGTTTCATTATGTAACAAAATGAATAACGAATAACGGAACAAAAAAATTCATTTCGTGCCCATCTCTAATTGGTGGAAATCTTGTTACATAGCATAGTAAATTGCACTAACATACAGTAGATGCTTTGAATCAGTAGGGATGTGATCAGTCAACTCCATAAAATCAGTTGATTCAAATTAGCTACTCTAATTGTGACTTCTGCCATTTGCTGAAGCAAACGACAGAAAGAGTAGGCCCATTTGAATCAGTGGGACGTACAGAACAGTTGGCTCATTAAATCTTTACTGATTCAGTGGGCCTGTTCTAGTGCAACTCACTGTGCAAACAACAATATTTCAGCCACTGGTTGTTAGCTAGGCACCTTCACAAGTATGGACAGAAATGTTTCTACTGAAATAATGTATGTACAGTATGAGACAAAAACAAATGAGGGGGGATGTTCTAAGTTTTGTGTGCCACAATGGGGATGCCCTGTCCTTTGCAACTGTGTGTTGCATTTTAGGGATGCCCTTGAACCAAGAAATCAGCGGCAGGGCTTAACACTGGGGAAAGTTTCAAATATTACCCAAGGAACATTCAAAGGCAAGCCAACTTTTCTCAGTCACAGCCCCATCTCGGTAGCAGCAATTCCTGGCTTATCTGACAAAAAAACATCGTATAAGAATTGCTAGGATGATTTATACCAGGGCTGTTCAACTTTGAACAGGCTGAGGTCTACTTTTTTCAGCCCAAAGTGCCTGAGGGCTACTACACTAAAACCTCTACTTACGAATTTTATCCGTTCCGAGCACATGCTCATAAGCAAAATATTTTATAAGTAGAGCAGCGGTTTTCCATAGGAATGCATTGTAAACCAATTAATCCATTCTGGAGGGAACAGATTTCAATGCACCATGGCCCTTGAACTGCCCCGCTCGGCTGAGACAGTGGGCTGGCAGACCCAGAACTTTGCTGGGGCAGTGGTGGTTCTTAGGATGGGGGAGGGAGGGGTGGAGAACTCATCCTCTCACTTTTTTTATTAATGGCCTGGCGGGCTACTTTTGAACCCTTTGCGGGCTACCGGTAGCCCGCGATCTACCTATTGTGAGGGCATGAGTTATACAAAGCATTGAGAAAAAAGTTATCCCCGTACCTAATGTTCCCTTAAATGTCATCATCACAATCGTCTTTGATTGGGTAAACAAGCATCTGAATTGGCCCTGAAATGTCCTGTTAACATGTGTAAGGTAACCTTGTTAGCAGTTTCCTTTTCAATATATTATGCCACAGAAGTTGATATGAAATGACACAATACGCAAGAGCTCTTTTTTCTTTCTTTCTAAAATGATATATCCTGGGAGGGTTTATTTTTCACAACAATCAAAAATAAATAATCCCAAACTGATCTGACACATATCAGGATTCAGAAGAGACAAGCCTGCTCAGTTGTGTTTCTCGCCCTTTCATTATAATGTACTTTGTTCCAAGAATAGCAGGAGGTTGATAATAAAGTGCTCAGAATTTTCCAATAATCTTTGTGTTCTGAACCTGAAAAGTGCTCCATTTTCTTCCTTATCCAGTAATTTAGTGCCATAGAATTTCCGTTCTCTCTTAGCACTTAACTTGCCATTACTCCCTTTGTCTGTATATGTACATGTCTCTGTGGGTGAGTGAGACAGGCTCTTGCTTGCCTGCTCTTTCCTCTTCTTGCTTGCACACACACACACACACACACACACACACACACACACACGTGTGTGCGCGCACACACTCACAGTGCACATATAGCAAGCTTTTGATGATGCTGCAGGTTATGAATTATTAATTGATTCAATACATAGCAACCCACCATGCTTGGGTATTGGTGTGCATACCTAAGCCACAAGACACACACTCTGCCTTTGATTGTTTAGCTGCACCAGGGTGACAAGAAATGCTCATTAAAAAGAGAGAGAAGGGTTCGGGGGTGGGGGAAGCTTCATGGTGTTCCTCTGCTGTAATGCCAGAACAAACTCAAGGAAAGGTGAGCAGCAGACAGGCAAAACAGTGCGAAGAAGACTTGGAAAGCCAATCTGCATTGCTGAAGAAATATGGCACAGCAATGGGGTCATGGGCAAATGTGCTTCTGATGGGACAGAAAAGCACAGCAGTCCAAGGAGGATGGTTTGTGTGGTGCTGCATTCCTCCCATTCATGAAGCCAAGTAGGAAATTCCTCTGCAAGGGAAAAGATGTAGTTCAGTCTTGGCAACCCCAGCTAGGACCCTTTAATGGTGCAGTCGTTAAATGCCTGTACTGCAAGGTGGGGCATGGCGGCTCAGTGGGCTATTGCACTGAAAACTGTCGGCTACACAGTTGGCAGCTCAGTAGTTCGAATCCTGGGTGCCACACAGCGGAGCGAGTTCCTGCTGTTAACCCCAGCTCCTGACAACCTAGTAGTTCAAAAGCATGTAAATAGGTACCACCGTAAAAAGCAGGAAGGTAAAACTGTTTCCTTGCAGCCATGCTGGCCACATGGCCACGGTCTTGCACAACACTGGCTCTTCAGCTTAAATATGGAGATGAGCACCCTAGAGTCAGATATGACTAGCATTCTTGGGGGGGGGACTTTTTCTGCAGCTAAAACTGTGCTCATGACCTGGGGTTCAATCTCAGGTAGCCAGCTCAAGGTTCACTCAGCCTTCCATCCTTCCGAGGCTGGTGAAATGAGTACCCAGCTTGCTGGGGGGGGGGGGGTGCAGCCTGCATAATTAAATTATAAACCATCCAGAGAGTGTTTTAAGCACTATGGGGTGGTATATAAGCGGAACACTTTGCTTTGCTTTTTAGGACATGGGAAAACCTGTGTTTGGAACACTGTAGAACTGCTGCTGGAAAGAAGAGAAAGTAGATGTGGAACGATTTTCAAATGGAGGACCTTCCTCAGCCACCTCCCTGGGCTGGCAGACATCATAGGCATGGCTTCCGGGAGATAGAGTTTTTCCAACTGGAGGTTCAGTCAGAATCAGATGTACCCTTTGTGCCCCCCACCACTAGGTTGATAGAGACATGTAATATGACACTCCTGACACTTCAAGGAATGGCTAAATCCAGAAAGCACCAGCTGACAACAGGGAAGGGAACTATCTCCAACTATCTCCAGTTGACTAATGGCAATAGACATTTCACTCCCTGTCTCCATTGGTGAAGCGGAACTTCAGGAAGAGTAGAAGGATCTAGACCAGTGGTTCTAAACCTGTGGGTCCCCAGATGTTCCTGGACTGCAACTCCCAGAAGTCTTCATCACTAGCTGAGCTGGCCAGGATTTCTGGGAGCTGCAGTTCAGGAACAAGTGGGGACCCACAGGTTGAGAACCACTGATCTAGACTCTCCCCACTGGCACACAGGCTAGAAGTTCCACTAAGCTGTAGGATCTAATTTGTCATATGCAACTTTGCTGTGCTGGAGGCTTATGCCTGTGATGATTTTATTTTTTAAAAAAATCTTTACTGCTCCTGAAAAGAACCTCTTTTCAAATCTCAGACTCAAGCGATTTGTCCTAATGTTATCTAAGCAGCTTAAGAATATCTCACTGTTTCATTATTGATTCTTCCTGTATCAGTGGAGCAAAAGTGAGAGGCAAGGTAATTGTTCCAATTATGAGTATTGTGATAAGAAAAAAACAAATTTTGAGCTGGGGCAAGAAATTCAATTTCAGAGCCTTACCTACTCAAGGCCGTTCCAATTACAAAAAAGCTTTTGCATTTTAAGTCGTGTAGCCTTTTACTCTACTTGAGATCATTCTGCCAAAGGCATACCCCAAACACCCATATCACTGGCTAACCCAAGCTGTAATAAGAATTTACGGCAATCTCTCTGCATTTAAATCAGCCTGCTGAAGATTCACTGAAGCTCAACTGCATTTAAATCCAGACACTTGAAGAAAAGAAACTAGCAATCACCAACCAGAGTGGGGGAACATTTTAAATTGCCAATTGCCCCTCTTTTTGTTAACATATTTCCAGCAGTCTGGAAATAAATTGGATAGCCATCCAGGCTGGTAATCTGAGGGAACTCTGAAGGGAACCCCCCGAAACCAAACGGTGTTGCAAAAATAAAATGCTATTTAAAATATGTTCTATCTCCCTATAGACCTTTTCAAGGCATGCCTTCAAAATAGGCAACAAAATCCTTCACATTTTTACAAGGGGGGTGGGAATCAAAATATTGGACAATTGACTTCTGCTACTGGTGTTATAATACACAAGGCAAATTTAGCCTTTACCCTTCAGGTACCTTTGCTGATGTTATTAAAGTTAACCCCAGATAACCCTGCTGTCATTTGCTAAGTGCTGTCCCAAGGTCACCCCCAGCTTCATCTGTGTAATATGAATGTTCTCTGAAATGCTGTCACTACAAGAATCAACCACAAGAAAGATTTCAAAGGTGTGTGTGTGTGGGGGGGGGGAATTAACAACCATAGCTCGGATTTTATTGACTTTATGAGTAAATTACCAACCATTGTCTTTCGTTGTTATCCCAGATTGTTCTGTAATTTTTCAAATGATTGGGTTTTATGAAGAATTTCATGTTTTATGACTGAGAAGAGTCTAGGGCAGGAAGGCCCTGGAGCACTTACTTAACTCTTCAGCGGTCCCCTCATTGGAAACTATACCAATCTGATCTTCCAGGAGTCTGCAGCAGGCTGTTCCTATATCACTCTTATATCAGTGGCAAATTTTAATAGCTTCCTTGGGCCCTTTTAAGGAAAATGGCAGGGGAAAATATTTTAAATAAGGAAATATTTTCAACAAATGAAAAATAATTCAGCTCACTCCTCCCTCCCCCCCCCACCCAACCTACTTTCATGTGTCATCTTTCATAGAATGAGCTCGAGGAGCGAAATGGCATCTTTCATGCAATGTGGTTCTCCCTTGTCCTACTGTTATCATCACAACTCTGTGAGGTAGGCCTGGCTGACACAAGCTCACCGGTGGAGGCCAGGACCTGCACCTCCTGAGTCCTGAACCCACTATAGCAGTGGTGGCGAACTGTCAGCACCTCAGATGTTTTGGACCACAACTCCCAAAATTCCAAGCCTGTATTACCAATGGCAAAGGACTGTGGGAGTTGTGGTCCAAAACATCTGGAGTGCCGAAGGTTAGCCACCACTGCACTATAGAGTCTCACCTCTGAACTGCAGTGGGTCTCTTTGGTTAGATGCTTGCTCCATAAAGAACACTGCATGCTCCAGAAGCATATTTAATTTGTTTAGTTGAGGTATTCATACGCTACCTTTCCAAAGGGCAGCTGCTTCATATTTATGACATGTGTTCAGATTAGTCTTTTTCCCCCTTGAAAGCAAAGCATAGCAAAGTGTTCTGCTTATAGACCGCTCCATAGTGCTTAAAGCACTCTCTGGGCAGTTTACAATTTATGTATGCAAGCTACACATGGCACACATGCACCCTGCGAGCTGTGTACTCATTTTTCTGCCTGTGGGAGGATGGAAGACTGAGTGAACCTTGAGCCTGCTACTTGGAATTGAACCCCAGGTCATGAGCACAGTTACAGCTGCTGTATAGCAGTTTAACCATTGTATTATGAGTGCCTCCTTCAGTCAGTTGTGCCAGGATATAGGGTGTTCAAATTATTTCTACTTGTAACCCTCCTGGGTGTCCCGCCACTGTTTACACATTTTGTCTTCTTATCCTTGCCCCACCACAACCACCACCAAAAAGGGACAGAAGGAAAAAGATGCTTGCTTGCTTGTGGTCATTATATGCTTCCTTTCTTCTAAAAGATCCAAGGTAGCTTACAGTATCTAAAGAAACAAAGCTAAAATCTAAAATAACACATTCTTACAATTTTATAAAGAATTAAATAAATATATTAAAACTTATAAATACAATCAATATCAAAAGCACAACATTAAAAAAAAACAGAAAAAAGGTTGAAGAGTAAAGGATATAACAGCTACGCAACACTGTCTGATGGATAATACAAAGAGCCATCCAGCTAGAAGCACCCACCACCAATGAATACATTATGCATGCACACTGAGGCTGAGATAAAAGGTAGTCCAAGCTTCCAACTCCAGTAAGCTTCTAAGGGACAAGCAAGGCAAGGAGGAGAAATTTGTTTGGTTTCTGATTTAAAATCATTATCTAAGCCAATATTCAGACTGAAACTCAGTAACAATTGCAAAGCAATGCCCCAGCTCAAAGAGGCATGCAAATACACTATAGGTGTTTGGGGACACAACGTGGACACAAATATGGGTATGGTAATGCGAAGAATGTTTGAAAATATACATTAGGCATGTTGCTTGCAAAAAGGTGCACATGCGGAAAAGTGTCATGCCACATTACATATATTGGGAATAATATAGCACTGTATGACCTGAGTCCTAGCTACCTCAAAGATTGAATCTCGCAGTATGAACCGGTTTGGGTGCAAGGTCAGCAGGAGAGATAGGCCTTTCTTTCCATTCCACCACCCTCACAGGTACGTCTCATGGGAACCCGGGAAAGAGCCTTCTCAGCTGCTCCACCCAAACTCTGAAACTCTCTCCCACTAGAGGCCAGGACTGCCCCATTCTTGCTGTCTTTCCAGAAACAGGCAAAGACCTTTCGCTTCAGGCAAGCTTTTCCTGAATGATGGACTACCATACATGGCTACACAGACTTGTGTTTATACCCACTTATAACTTTGTGCCTGTATCTCTCCTTGTGGGATTACATTGGCACTATGTTATCAATTGTTAGTTCCCATCCCTCATACTGTAATTTTTAGATGGTTTACCATACATGATTACATGGAATGCATACTCTTTTCTTAACTTCTCACATTATCTTTTAACTTTAATGTCGTCTTCTAATGCTGTAAGATGTCTCTCAATTCCCTGTTCTTAAACTTGAATATGTCTTAATTATACTGGACTGTATATCGTCCCTCCATACTGTAAGCCACCAATGGGTCCTTTTCCAAGGAGAAAGGTGGGGTAAAAATACTCATAAAATAAATAAATAAATAAATAATGCTTACAAGAAGGCAGAGAAATTTCAGCAGCCAAGGCTATGAATCTACGTGGTGAATTACTACTGTTTAGTGTGATACAGCAGTGAGAGCAATGGGTTCGAATTCAGGAGAACTGGGTTCAAATCACCACTTGGCCATGGAAAGTCACTGGTGAGGAGTGGAACTACCTGTAAAACCACTCCTTAAATATCTCACTCACCTAAAAAGCCCTAGTAGGGTTATTGTAAGTCATTTCTGACTTGACAGCATATAACACATAAGAAATGGATGCTTGTGTTTCTTTTTCATACATCATCTGACATATGAGTAATAATGAGTAATACAGACATTGACATCTCTAATTAGTGGCAATTAATATATGTATTGTTTGTCTTGCCCTATTGGGTGTAGTAAGATCTTGGCCAATGGCAACCTTTGAAGCAAATCGTCACAGATTGGGACGAATTGTATTTAAGGCTAGAACACTTTGCAAAGTTTGGATGACGCCCAACCTAAGAAATGAGAATAACGAAATTGGCAGATTTGACTCTTTATAGAATGAAATAAAATTTGAACTTGGAGCTCATGTTCTGGTCCAAGAAAATAGCTCTCCCATCCATTGCCTGCCAAGCCACCCTTAACTAGTATCAAAGCATTAGTGATTTCATTAAAAAGAAAAGATAAGCTGGGTTGCAGGTTCTTATTTATGAGTTTTAATATCATGTCTCCGCAACAAGACAGTGATTTTAGGCTTACAATTACAGTACAAATAAAGTTTGTGGAATGGGAGAGAGGCTATTAGGAACTGCATGGCAACAGAGAGACCAGGTGGCAGAGAATACTGCTACCAGTTTGTATGTTTCAAGGTTACTCCTGACACCCATCAATTTAAAAAGTTTTGCAAGAATCAAATTACTTTGTCAGTGGTGGTGGAGTGACACACAACGATGACACAGGAGAAACGTCTTCCCTATCAAAAGATATAATGGACTATTTGAGTTGAAATTAATGAAATGCTAACATTGTTGCATGCAAGAAGTATTAATATTCATTGCTTATCTGACATTCACAAACTGAATAGGAGGGAGGAAGTTTCTTTTTGAGCAGCTTTATCAATCATCCCAGGTTGCCTCCGCCAGCATAACAAATGTATGCAGTATAATTTGGAAAAGAGTAAAAAAAAGAGAGAGGGAGAGAAGATAAACATGGATGGTGCTGGATAAACGTTGCACGACACCTACTTCATCTTTCCAGGTGAGTTGTCATCAAGCAGCAGATGATTTAAGATTGATGCCTTAACCAAGAGAAAACAGCATCATTCCATTCCTTAGTAGATGAAATCGGGATTGTTGCCCCTGCCTGTATGGATCTCACCAGAGAAAGTATATTTACAGATCAGCAGAGCTTGAAAGTGACCTGCGTTATAACGTTATATAGTTGTAATGCAGTGTAGCTATGCCTTAGTCATTGGAAAAAAGCAACAACTAAAGTGTAATTTCATTACATTACAATTGCAATTTAACAAAAAAGTAACTTTGTATCTTTTGCAATCTAAGCGTAAGTTTTTGATAGTTTTATATTTATGGGGACCCAAACTCAGTAAATGAAGAACAGCACGTGATTAACATCCCGGAAAGTGCAGTGTTTGTGGTGCTGCTTTGATTTTGTTGTGGGAAATAAAGCTGCAACAAAGTTGAAAGTAGTAGAGTGTGGTGTGTACCAAACCTTTTTTATTCGGCTTTTTAAAGTAGCTAAAAGGAACAAATTCAGCTACTTTTCAGAAACATGAAAGTGAATGGTTCTTTTTAAAACTCTTACTGTAACAAAAACAAAAATATGCACGGCTTGGAATCATGACTATAACTCATTACTTTTAGAAAATGCATTCAAAACTTTGTAGGAAAGAAGCATCTTTAGTGTCTCGATTCCATGGCTAAAGAATAAAGGAACTACGATGGTTACACCGACTTACGAAATTAATCAATTCTGAGCATAAGCTCATAAGTCGATTAGATCGTAAATTGGGCATAGGAATGCATTGAAAGTCAATTAATCCATTCCGGACAAAAAGATTTCAATGCATTCCTATGGGAAACGGCTTTAAACCACCCGCAGCTGCCCCCCACCCGGTGCATTGGGGGGAGAAGTGATGGGTGGTTTAAAATGTCTTTAGCCACCGGGGCAACCACTTGTCTCCAGAGGAAAAATCAACCTACCTTTCTCGCAGTAGAGAAGTGCAGGAAAATGGTGCAGGTATTTTAAAAGCTCCCAAACACAAAGTGCCATGAGAGAAATAGTTTTCAAAAAAAATCATATGTCAGGGAAACCCTATTGTTTGTTCGTAAGGCAGTGGGATTTAAAAACCAATGGAATCGCGCTCGTAAGTCGGGGTTTCTGTATGTCGGGGGGGTCGTAAGTTGGGGTACCACTGTATAAGATGACAGGAATGCTGTCCTTGTGTCCACTAGGCAAAATAAGACAACAGTCCCTGCTTCGATTGAACAGGTTTTTCTGCTGTTCCAGATTGCTTCTGTTCATGGATTGGAATGGGTTGCCGTGCTTTAGACAATAAAACACCTTCAGCTAAGCTAGGTCTATGTCCTACATTGAGGACAAAGCTGGTACATTTAATGCAAACTAGAGGTCGGCAAGCTCTCAACAAGGCTGCTTCTGATCAAGGGCACCTTCTGATTTGAAGTCATCAGTGAGCCCCTCCTGAATGCAGAGTGTCAGTCCAGCTGGTCGAGTAATGGTCTCTCCCTAGCCCTATCCACTCATTTGTGCTGTTCAGCAGGAATGGACACTAAGAAAGGAATCCAGATTAGACATGGGCACATATCAGAAAATGGTGATTTGTTTTGATTTCTGATTTGTTAAGGTTGATGAATCAACAATTACAAACTTATCAATTTTGTTCTTGAGAATCAATGAATCAATTTGCTGATTTTTTTTTTACTTTAAAATCTTATAAAATGACCCCCAAGTCACCAAGAGACACCATAATTGCAGGAAAGCTTCCCCTGACTCTTCTCTATGAGTCTTGCATTTTTGGTGAAGTTTGGGTAACAGAGTTATGCATCCACAAAATGTTGTTCACAGAATAGTTCAAAAATGCCTCTTCATTGTACAAGTACCAATCTCATTTGTCTTATAGTTTATTGTTTTGATTTTGTCTTGAACTTTGAAGGCTCAAAACTCCTACCACCACCTCACATCCGAAAAAGTGGAAATCAGACAAAAATCAGCCAAGGAACAGCTGCCAAAGCCAAGGTCCCTTGTGTTGATGATGAAGTGAAAAGGCCAATTCTGGACTACTGAATTACAATGTGTTTATTTCATTACCATGTTTATTTTGATCCTAACATGCTAAATACTTAGACATGCTGCCTAATCTTCCTTGAGGACAAATGTCTCTTTAACAAAGTCACTTGAACAGAGTGCTCTCTCTCTCTCTCTCTCTCTCTCTCTCTCTCTCTCTCTCTCTCTCTCTCTCTCTCTCTCTCTCTCAATCTCAATCTCCAGGCAAAACCTGAAGCCTGAGAACGGGAGAGGCAAAATAGAAAAAGAGGCTAGAACTGCATTAGAAAACAGCCTCTAAGGCAGGTTTTCTGGGATTGCTTTGAACTCTTCCTTATCACTATTTTATGGGCAAGATCATTCCTAAGCTTAGGGGGAGGGGAGGGAATGGGAGAAGGCAAACACACCAAAGTTGCCTTTAGGATTTTTAATCAAAGCTCCTGCTCTCCTGATTGCTGGCATGAATTTTCAGGCTAGTAGGTTAGTAATTGGATGATACTTTTTTGTTCAAAACCATCTCTCAACTCAGTGAGCATACGATGGTGTGGCTTTTGTCACAGCTATAAAGTAGAAGCTTTTCAGGAAGACAGCCTGTTACCAAACGAGCACACAACATCGAAAACTAAACCCAGACAAGACAGAGGTGCTCCTGGTCAGTCGAAAGGGAGAACAAGGGATAGGGATGCAACCTGTACTGGATGGGGTCACCCTCCAATTGAAAAATCAGGTACGCAGCTTGGGGGTGCTCTTGGACTCATCCTTGAGTTGGATGCCCAGGTCTCAGCTGTGGCCAGGAGCGCATTTGCACAATTAAGGCTAGTATGCAGGTTACTCCTTTTTCTTAAGAAACTAGCTCTGGCCAAGGTGACACATGTCCTAGTGACGTTCCAGCTAGATTACTGTAATGCGCTGTATGTGAGGCAGCAATTAAGTGCCTGTGGCAGCCTTGACCACTACTACTGGTTGTAAGCCTGGGCAGTCATTAAACAGGTAGGTTGTTAAGTGAGGAGTGGCTATATCCAGGTGGACAATATTTGTGAACCATCTCAGATAAGGGTTCATTTCAATAAGCTCATTAAAAATGTACTCTCCCCAGAAAAGCACTTGGCTATGCAGCTTGGCACTTGATAGCTCCACAAAGAAGCAAGATCTGATATGGGAAGGCATCAGCATCTGTGGTACATTGTTTTGTGGGTTGGCTCAGGGTTGGCCCTACCAGAGGCTGAGTGAAGCAGACACCTCTGATAGCTGGTGTGGGGTGCCATGAAATGGCATCAAATGATTCATTCCTTAAGTTGTCATATCTGTAGTTTACTGCCAAAAGAAAAGGGAGGAAGTTACGGTATTTTCTGCCTCAGTTTCCAAAAACACTTGGTGGGTCAGGGTGCTGTGTGTTGTGATTTTGGGACATGGGTGACATTCGTTGCTCTGCCATAGTTCAGAACACAGTGTGGACTGGCTTGGCTCTTTCAGAGAAACTAGCTGGCAGTAAATTTAGGATTAACAAAATGGCAGTGCTAGACTACATTCATAACTAGTTGTATGTTGGCTGCCTCCCCCAAGCTGTGTTGGACTGCAGGATCCATCCCCTATGAATTTTTATTGGCTAAGGATGATGAGAGATGTGGCCAGATGTTGGAAGATGTTGACCTAGGCCTTACTTACAGCAGGAGATCTGTTGATGGCCATGATTTTATGTGTCGCTTCTTTCCAAATAATTACCTTTAATGGATCTAACCATGTAACATCTACATGATAATAGCTAAATAATGAACATCATGATGTTGCTGTCAAATATTCATCCATTATTAGATACTGGAAACAAAATGGGAAGGTTCTTATTTCTAAACCTGTAATGCCACCACAATTTTGAGGTATGGTTGCACTGTGACAAAGAAACTAAATGGAGAATGTTCTAAATTGAGTCAATTTGCACAATCTCTTACCACATTTTGTGTTCTCTGAAAATTCCATTTGTCTTCAAAGATTGCAACTTACCAACATCTATATACATGAAAATAAGAGCCAAAGAAGGTGTGATACATGGTGAGAAGATGGTCTTTTGTGTTGAGATCTCCCTCTTCTTGAAGGACAGAGGCCAGGAGCATGACCAGTAGAAGCAGCAGTAACAACAAACAAACAAACAAACAAACAATAATCAACAAATGGTTATATTGAAAGAAGCTTTATATCATCTCTGGATGATGAAAAAATATTGATAATCTCAGTGATAAAAAGATATACTATTTGCATAAGAGATGCCCTTTGTCAAATAGCCTACAATTCTCTGCCATTTCATCACTTTTCAGAACTGTTACCTCAGCCACCCTAATTTTAGGACCTATCTAGACATCTCACAACAACAAATTATTAGAAATTTTGTAGGAGTTTTTTTAAAAAGTATGCTTCCTCCAAAGTCTCCCTGCATCGACCATTTACAATTTCAGATGCACTTGCTGAATTAATTGTTGACAGATCCACAGGGATTCTTTCATTGTGTTGAGAGAAGGGAAACTGAACTAAAATATTGTTAATTATTTGTAATTATTTTTTTAAAAAATAAGAATGTTCCCAAGTTAGCAGAGGTACTAATGGAGTCTGGGAAGAGAATTCCAAAGGTTAAGTTGTAACTGTCTTCTTCATCTGTAGGATAAGACAACAGCTTTAAGACCTCTCAACAACTCAAATTTGCTGGAGTCAGTTGGAAGTTTGTGTGCACAGATGGATGCTTTCATTTTTTATGATACTTTCTTATAGTGGTATGACAGCTGGTTTCTCATATTAGAGAACTTTAGTGACCAATAAGCAGATGAATGTTTGGATATGGAATGTCAGAGCTTTAAGTATGCCTCTAAGTGCATCTGAAATCACAAGACCCAAAGTCTTAAAGATCATCCACTCACCTTCTGATGCTTTTATGCCTTACAATGCCCATATCATTGTTGAGGCTACAGAACGGTGGTGAGACTGGCAGCACAGTACTAAGACGTGCTATTGTTGGTGCTAAAGCACCCCAACTGCATATACAGAAAGCCATGATGTACCAGCAGTAAAGAAAAAAAAATCCAACTGTTTTATAGAACTGGATTCTATAAATTATGCAGAATCTATTCAAAACAAATAATTCATAATTAAAACTTGGAGTGGCATCAGGTGTGTGAGTGTGTGCACATGTGTTTGTGCATGTGCACATCTAGGCCAGGCAAAACAATACGCAGTGGTACCTCAGTTTAAGAATGCCTCGTTTAACAAAAAATTGCTTTAAAAATTATTGGAAATAGGGATGCCTCATTTTGAGAAAATCTTTTAATGGAAGGCTCCAGTTTACAATTTTTTCATAAGACATTAAAAGTTGGTGTGCGATGTTCGCATGATAAAAAGAATGGGGATGCCTCAGTTTAAGAAAATTTTAAATGGAATGCCCCAGTTTGGATTTTTTTTCTGACCTCTGGAATTGATTAATTGGTTTTCAATGCATTCCTATGGGAAACTGCATTTCAATTTAAGAATTTTTCACAATATGAAATGGCCCGAAGAACAAATTACTTACTTACATCAAGTTACCACCATCGTTAATATAAAATGAGATGTGAAACTCTCTTGACGAAGCTGCTTGGACGAGTAGTGAAACATTTCGATCTCAAAAGGAAAGAAGTCCAGTTGCCATGACTCGACTTCCAGATCCCTTAAATGTGAAAAGAAAGTTTAGGTTGGGATTAGGGTCTATTTGTTCTGATAGAAGCTTGAATTAAGCTACAGATCACTGTTCTTTATTTTGTACAGTGTTTCTAATGTCAGTGTTCATGCTGATTCTTCTTGCTGGAGAATCCTTTTGAGGTCCCGTGGCCAAAATGCATAGAGACTATTTAGATGTGATAAGTCATGTCGCCCGGGGCTGCACCACACAGAGGCTAGTCTACATTGCCCACCCCCCCCACCCCTATTGTAATAAAGGCACACTATAATTACCCAGAGGAAGAAGAAGGAAGAAGAAGAAGGAAGAAAACTCTAAAAGGCACACAATAGGCTGTTTTTCTGCCAGGACTGTTATATGTTTATTCTTGAGCAGCGGTACAGGTGGCAAAAATTCAAGGAGTTATGCCTTCACTCCCTTTCTTTTCATACTAGGAAAAGGATCTTTAGTTCATTTCCTGCCCTACAACTGCAAAAAAAAAAAAATCTCCTATTTCTAATCCCTGCTTCTACAAGATTAATAAGGTTCCCCATTAGTATTTTCTGTTGAGTTTTGACAATGCCTTTTTATCTAATAGAAAAGCCCAAACTATAGGTTACATATCATACTCCATGGGGTGTTGTAAACAGAGCGATGGACTAGGACTATGGAGAATACATTTCAGATTCCCTACTTGGCCACTGGATACTCATTGAGGGAGCAGAATTGGTAAAATAATTCCTTAAATGTCTCACTTACCTTGAAAGACCTATTAGGGTCAGTATAAATGAGTTCCTACCTGACAAGCACAGAACACTCGCATATGTGTTACACTGCCTGCAGTGTCTGAGTGATTTCCACCACCACCACCACCCCACTGATACAGAAGAAACTTGGAGATTGTTTGAGATGAAAGATGAGAAGTAAGCCTGCCAAATCTCAGACAGTCAGATTTGGGAGTCTTAGTCATTTTTAATGAGTCCTACCCTTTCCCAAACCAATTCTTAAAAGAATATGTTTATATTGAGTTGACTGCTCCTGGTTGCCTATTCAAAGACTTCATCTTCCACGATGGAGCTCTTCCCTGCTCCCTGCATCAGATCTATTTAATAGTATATTCTGTTATGTCATATGAAATAAAGAAAAATGAATCACTGTATATTTAGGTCTGAGTATGTGTGTGATGGAAGAAAGGCTCCCCTGTTTGAGCTTTGATTGGACAGGTCAGTAGGGACTATCTTTCTCCCTCTTGCACCCCCTTGCTTTTAATTTTTAATCCCCTTCTGCTGATTTTTGTGAGAGTCATTTATTTATTGTTGTTGTGAGTTTTCTGAGCTGTTTGGGCGTGTTCTGGAAATTTGTGGCTGGCATTTTCAGAGGGCAAGGAGCTCAGGGAACTAGGAGTTCTCTCTGTGCTCTGGGTTATACTTTACTTTACTTATACTTTATACTATACTATACTTATGCTTTATAAGTATAGTGAAACATCAGGAAGAAAAACTTCCAGAACACGCCTAAACAGCCCCCCCAAAAAACCTCACAACAACTATTGGATCCTGGCCGTGAAAGCCTTCGAGAATATATTTATATATTGGTTGGTTGGTGCAGTGGCTAAACTGCAGTTATAACTGTGCTCACAACCTGGGGTTCAGTTCCAGGTTGCAGGCTCAATGTTCACTCATGCTTCCATCCTTCCAAAGTTGGCAAAATGAGTACCCAGCTTGCTGGGGTGGGGGATGTGTAGCCTGTGTACTTACTTGTAAACCGCCCAGAGAATGCTTTAAGTGCTATGGGGTGTTACACAAGCAGCACACTTCGCTTTTTTCCTTTGGGTTGGTTGGTTTGCCTGTGCACAAAACCTGATTTCAACTGGAAAGTGAAATGGCACACTTGGTCAAGTGAGGGTACTAACTGGTAAGGGGGCATCTTCCACATGCCCCCCCTTGCCTTGCAGAGGAGAGCAGAAAGGGTGCAGGTAAGAGATCTGCCTACAAACTAAATGTTCGTGAAGTTGATAGCACTTTGTAGTGCTCCCACCTACAATCTCATGTCAAGGCCCTGAGTTTTCCATATTATTGCAGCATTTAGGCTACCCCAAAATCAGCATGGAGTAGGTTGGCTATTATTTGCATGGCAAATATTTGGAGAAAAATAGAATTGAATCAACACACCTCTACTTCAGAGCCTTTGCTTAGTAACATGTCCAGACCTATTGAATTCAATGGGTCCATCCCCAGAGCAAAGCCAGAGACAATATGTGCAGCAATGTAGCCATGCAGGGGTTGCATTTCGGTCCCAGAGGCCTGCCTATGTCCCTTGGGCCACACATTGCCCACCCTGTGGGAGGCAATTTGCTCCTTGTGACTCAAAGGACATTGGAACTTACTATGGTACTTTTACCCCTGTTGGGAGTTTGGTGGAGGTGGGCATTAATTTATAAAATATATATATATATCCCAACCTGCTGCATTTCAAGTGAAAGCCAAATGGGGCGGGGGGGGGGGCTACCAGGACGCAAACATGACTGCTGAGCAAGCGGAACTGGACGGCACACCTTTGGGAACATCTGGAGGAGAAAAGGGAAGCATGAACAACTGGGGAGAGCGCACTTGCTCGCGAGCAGAGGGAAGAGGAGGAGAAAGGGGGGGGGGCTCTTGTGAAAGACCTTCACAGGCGGAGAAAGCCTTCTTTGTACGATGGCAGAGGAAGGGACCAGGAGGGGCCGCCAGCTGACGGTCCAGATGTGCAGGTACATTCCAGCGGTTTGCGGGAGGGGGAGGCCCGCCGGCGGCGGGGGGGGGCGCTGGTGCTTGCGCCTTTGAGCCGAACAGCGCCGCTTGGCTGGCTGGCTCCGGAGTCCCCATCTGTCTGCGGAGGGACCACCGCGCCCTCGCCCTCGCCCTCCTTTTGTGTCAAGGCTGCCAGTGCCAAGCGCCAGCAGGGAGTTCCTTCCGAAGAGACGGGGCGCGGGCGTTCCGCGAGCCCGGGCGCTCCAGCTTGCCTGGGGAGGAGGCGCCCCTTCCCCTCTTCTCCGAGGGCAGGAAGGGCCCGGCTGGGCCCGGCTCCCGCAGTTGCCAGCCGCGGAAATGTCCTCCGCGCCAGGAAACGGACCGGGCGATGAGCCCGCCGGTGAGTTCTTTGGGTGCTGGAGGGGCGAGAGGGCAAAGCGGAGCAGGCAATCGTGGTGGTTTACTTTGCTCCTAGGCTCCTCTTAGTGTCGGAAAAGCTGCTCCCACGCCAAGTGGGGGGGGGGAGAAGTAGCTCCCCCCCACATATACGTCCGTCTATATATACCTGGAAAAGCGGGCATTGGCCGTGGGCAAACCTCACACTTGGGTTTCACGCGGAGGCGGCGGGGGGGGAGGCACTCTGGCAAGGCACTCCTCCGAAAAGGACCCCCCTCCCCCACGCCTGCTCCTTTTCCAGCACCCGGGAAGGACCGAGGCCGCTGGACTTCATTCATTACTGAAGTTCTTCTGTTGGTCGTCCACGAGTAATGAATGTGTCACAGGCTCGGGCGGTGGACCCCGGCGCGGGAGTAAGCCCCCCTCCGGTTACAGTAGGGTAGTGTGCCCCCCCCCCCAAGTACACATCATCCCTAATTCAAGGTTGCGCTCGATGGCTGGGATGCCGCCGTCACCAGCGGCGACATCTGATCAAGCCCTGTCAAGTTAAGCCGCAGCGAGGTAGCGAACTGTAAGGTTCACACCCGAGCCTTGCCGCCGCCCCTCCGGTGCTGGCGAGGACGAGGGAAAAGCTCGTGGACGCGCCTGATCAGGGGATCCCCCGAAGTCGCGGCTGCTTCTGTTGTCTCGGCTGCACTGCTCCCATCCGGCTTTGCCTGGGTTAAGCATAACCCGATAATGATATATATATTTTTCTAGAAGGGAAGGTGGTAGCGGTGGTGGTGGTGGTGAGGAACCCCAGGATTTTTTTTTTTTTTAAAAAAGACCCTCCTTTCTTCGAATTGAAGCGCATTCCTGATATTATCAGGGATGAATAGGTAGCAGCCTTTGGTCAAAGGGAAGTAACGTGAAAACTCCATCCTAACATGCAAATAAATTCCTCGACAGCGCCGGGGTCTCACTTTAACAAAGCGCGATGTGGGGTAGAGTGGCTGGCGAGGGGGTGGGGTGGGGTGAAGGCCGACATTGCGTGGAAATTGACTCTGGCTGGGCTCTATTTCTGGCCGCCCGGCTCCCGGGAGTAAGTTTTCAAGTCCGGCGCCCGCATGAAACCGAGGACAGTACAGTGGTACCCCAACTTAAGAGCAGCTCGACTTAAGAGCAATTCGACTTAAGAACGGAAAACTTGGCATTTAACTGCCGCCTTACAAATTTTAGATATGGTCTGCTCGACTTACAAATATTTTTTCCATTCTTTATTTTTTAACTTATTTTTTTCAAATTTTTAGATTGGTATCCAAGTAGTTCGACTTAAGAACATGCATTAGGAACGTTTTAAATTCGTAAGTCAGGTACCACTGTACTCCATTGCATGGAAAAGGAAACATCAGGAGGGATCGAATCCATTGCCCTGCAAGCCACAATTCTTTTTTGTGTGATTCTGAAAGGAACCGGGGCTTTGTCCTTGGTTTCGCTTGCCCACCTCGCTCCCAATTAATTAATCACCCGCTGCTACAAAAACCAAGAGTCCTGTGGCACCTGCAAGACGATCGCATTGATTATATGGCCAAACTCAGGGGTGCCCATAAAGACGGTTGCCGGTGTTGTAGCTGTCGGGGTCAGGGCACGCGATACTCTTTGCTCGTTTCCGAGGAGTTTGCGCCCGTTGGGGCGCCGTCGGTTTGCCCTCTGTTTAAGAAAAAACCCGAGCCCGCCGAGGCAGGGAAGGCTCCTGCCGAGCTCTTAAGCCTTACTGGCGAAGAAGAGGTTAACTGCTTCAGAGGGAAGACCGCGCTGGTTTCCTGAGATAAATGGGCAGGAAGCGAATTGCTTCCCCTGCTCCGGCCAGCGGGCTCCCAAATGCTTTTTGCACCTGCTACTCTGCATTTTTCCAGTTCGCGGCTGTCATCCGCCTCCCGCCTCCCCGCCCCCCAACCTCCCCGCCTCACTTCCTTCCACTCCGGCTGGATGAGAAACCTTTTCCTCCTCCCTCGAACGAGGATCGTCGCGTAACTGGATCTGCTTTCCTGGCTGTTGTTGCTGTTGGTCTGTCTGTTTGAACCTCTGCTGATGTGTAACGGTTATTATTCTTGCTGTTGCGGCTCAGATCCTAGACGGCCGAGCGTCTCGCCTTGTACGATGTGGGTCTGAGGACAGCTTCGGGATCCGCGCAGCGCCTGAAGGGTTAAAGATGATGTAAGTACCGAAGTATTTCGAAACCGATTTACCAAGCGCTTTCTTTCGGGAAGAGGGGAAGTTGCTTGTGCTCTTTCTGGAGAGGGGCGAGGGAGAAGGCGGACAAAATCGGGAGTTGGAATCGGCGTTCCCTCTAACAGACAGAGGACACCCCCCCCCCGCTTCCCTGCTCGGTCCGTTCTCTCAGCCGGCGCAAACCCATCGGCTACGTTTCCAGGTTGCCCCTCCGCGCCAATATTTCCGCAGACAGAAATCGGATCGACCGCCCCCCCGCCACACACACACTTCGCAATTACACATTCTCCCATACTTTGAGGGAGGAGTGGAGACACAGCTTATTATTGCAAATCCACGGATGTTCCAATCCTTACATGTGTTGGACACATGTCCAGCTATGCTTTCCAAGCCTCCAAGGCCCGGTGGTGTCCAAACTTCGGTTCCCCAGATGTTTTGGACCACAACTCCCACAGTCCTTTGTCACTGGCAATCTAGGCTTGGAATTCTGGGAGCTGTGGTCCAAAATATCTGGAGGGCCAAAGTTTGGACACCACTGCTCCAAGCTCTTCCCCTCTTCCCCGTGTCCCTCGGAATTTCTACTCCCATGATGCCTCCTGACTGAACAGAACCGCCTCTCTGTCCCATGTAGTTAGTTTGAAGCACACCTGCCTAGGTTTGGTGGGGCTTACTCCCAGGTAAGTGGGCAGAGGGTGACACCGCCTGCCCACCCTGGCCATACCCAACTCCCTCCAATGTGTTTTTCCCCAAATAAAAGGGCTACATTCTAAAGAGCTTGACCACACGACCTCAGTTCTTAACTTATTCTTCAGTACCCTTAGAAGAGGAGGAGCTGAAACTAATGGAAGAGATTTTTCACTTGAACAGTGTGTGTGTGTGTGTGTGTGTGCTCGCGGGGGAGGAGAGCCCTTGCCACCCATTTCCTTTAAGTCAAGGAAGCGGTTAGTGAATACAGTGGGTTAACAATACAAGGAAAGTGGGCAGTTTCATTTCTTCATTTAGATTGTTTAGAAAGAGTACCATTCAACAAGTACTGTACTGTATAGTCTATTGATGAGGTGGGAAGGGTAAGCTTATGGGGAGCCCTTGTTTAGATCCGCCTGGTGCTGGTTGTTGTGTCTTTTCTTGCTTTTTAGGCGTTCTTAAAGACACATTACACATTGCTTTTGTCTAGGCCGGAGCTCTAAGCCAACCTGTATTTAGTGTGTGTGGGGGGGTGCGCTGTGTTTAATAAGACCTCGCCAGGCTATGGGCAATCAAGACAAGAGGATTCATGTAGAAGATTGACACAGTTTGTGGCAGAGGTTGGAAATTTCCTTTCTCTTGGACTACAAATCTCTTGAATCCTTCAGCTGGTTATTCAACTCTGCTTTTAGCACACTGATATGCTTACTGATTATAACACTTGGCACTGCTTTTGGACAAGTATGGAGCACGAGGCTTTGAACAGGGACTGAAAGACTGTGGCCCTCCGGATGTTGCTGAACTGACTCCCATCATGTTGACCACTTGCTATGACTCCTGGGAGCTGAAGCCCAACAATATTTGGGGCATCAGAGATTCTTAACCTGTAGGTTAGAATACCGAAGGATCCTGTTTCGAGACAGGAAATGCTGGCTTGGTTTAGTTGCTTCCTTGTAGCATACTGTTTTGCTAATTTTTCTGCCTGCATTTTAATAAAACCAGGCCACTAACTTTTGGACATGGAGGAAGATCAACCAATGAAAGGTCATTAACACATACCCTTTCAGATATAGGGGGAACATTTAATTCGAGGGTGCAGTGGGGTGTGAGCATTTTAAAAAGAAATTAGCATCTTCTCCCATTGACATTTATATCATTGTAAAAGATACAAATGAAAAGCATCAAACTCAATTTTCTCAGCTTCTACAGATGAACAATAAAGCTTTTTTTGTTGTTGTTGTTTGCTAAATGCAGCTTCTTTTTATGAAAGTTGCAACATTTCATGACCTGAATATTTACAGTAACTCAAGAATGCCCTCTACAGCATGAGGGCTGTCATGTAACAGAGGGAGAACAAGGGAGCCTCCAACACTCCAGGTTGCTTAACCACAATTTCACATTATATTTATCGTAATGCATTAAATTTACTGGGAATAAATTGCCCATCTGTACAACAGACTTACCCCACCTTCTTTTATTGGCTGCTTTGTAAGAAGGGAAGGCCGCTTCCGGCTTTGAAATAACTCTTATACTGAACTCTTGACCTAGATCTTGTAAAGGATGGCTTCTTCCCATCAGTTACAAAGTGACTTTTAAAAAGGCTCAGGTCTCTCCATGCCTGTGACTGTGTTTTAGCATTAAATAATCATTTTAAAGCAGGTAGAGTTGTCTTACTTGTGATGCTGACTACTGACGAAAGGCTAGCTCTATATTGTAGACAAAATTACCTGGGATGTATGTGAAGTTCACTGTTGGTGGGCCATTAACACCCATGTTTATGTCACAACTAATTTGCAGTCAATGCCTAGACCCACAAGTTTTTAGTTCAAGAGGACTTCTGCCATCATGTGCAAGGCACTTTCTGGCCAACATAGCTCTTTGGACTAGGCTCTATATAAGTTGTACTCCTATTGTTTTCCCATGACAGCGTGCCCTCAAGAGTCCAGAGATGGGAAATTTACTTTAGGGCATTAGAACTTCCAAATATTCCATATACATTTCATTCTCTTCTATAGGCAGTGTCTTCTTTCATATAAAATAGGATTGCTACTTATTGTTTTTTTATCAGTCCTGATGTTGAACGCAGGGGAGGGGGATCCTTTGTCCCTCCAGACCAGTGGTTCTCAAACTGTGGGTCCCCAGATGTTCCTGGACTGCAACTCCCAGAAATCCTGGCCAGCTTGGCTAGTGATAAAGACTTCTGGGAGTTGCAGTCCAGAAACATCTGGGGACCCACAGGTTGAGAGCCACTGCTCCGGACATTTCAGACTACTTCTGAGCTTGGTGTTACTATGTGGAGAAGCAACACTTTTCCACCCCTGATCCAAACCAAGGGACAAAGACTGGGAGATAAATAACAAAAGAGGCTACACCCTCTAAACTTGTGCAACCTAATACTGTTTTTAAAGGCACAGGAGCATGAATGTTTAAAGATACAGAACGTGGAAAAGATAGCAACTACAGACAAAACAGATAGCATGAACTGAGCCTCAGTAACTTGAAGCTCAAATAATGTCTTCAACCAAGTAGATAACCTACAGGATTTCTGGTTTACTTCATATATGTTTCCATGGCCTCAATGGAACTTACTTTCAGGTGTTATATTTATCAATGGTGCCACCTGCGAGCTGCTGCCATTGAACTTGGTGAGACAAATTTCAGAGCAAATGGGCTTATGTTTATGCTGCAGATGTAACACACGCATGGTTCAACCAGTCTACAAACAATAAGGCTTTGTCACTAAGGCTGCTATTAATTTTTTCTTCATCACTTTAGTATGAATCAGACTAAGAAAGTTCAATTTGGGCTAAAATCTACGTAACACGGCTAGGGTATTCTGGGAGTTGTAGACAAAAGTAGCAAGTTGTAACTTAATCCTGAAGTAAACACTTGCTCCAGTGGCTTAATCCCATTTATTTGTGTGGAGCAGCGGTTTCCCCCGGCTATCATGTGACTCAGCAGGATCAGATAAATGTATTTTGCTTTTTGCTTTTGAAGAGGAAAACTGCAAAACTGCTTCATTTTTGCCTATTCTAGCTTATGTACTTTGTAATGATTACAGGGCTCCCCCTCCCCCCTTTTCCTCCTTCCTTTCACTGGGTTACTTTATTATTTGGACATCCCAGTGCTAATACAAAGCCTCATTATTGCTCCTCTGGAAGAAAGGAGAAGGCAAAAGGGTAATAAAACCTCTGCTTAACTCCAAGGAGAAGTGAAGGCCAGTTGATGAAAAGGAAAGTGTATTCAAGGGTCAAAAGAATTCCTGTAGATTAGACTCCACTCTAAGATAAGTGGGAAGGTTAAACAGTGTTTTCTTGCAGCCAAGTCAGTCAGGACTTGCATAACACTGGCTTTTCGGCTTTAATACCCGCCACTAGAGTCGGAC
Source organism: Phrynocephalus versicolor (assembly GCA_023846285.1). Taxonomy (NCBI): domain Eukaryota; kingdom Metazoa; phylum Chordata; class Lepidosauria; order Squamata; family Agamidae; genus Phrynocephalus; species Phrynocephalus versicolor. Next base: position 24,516,003 of record JAHTLZ010000240.1, read on the forward strand.
ACACTAGCAGCATGTGTGTGTGTGTGTAAACCTTTACCTTTACCTATAAGATAAGAGATAAGAAAAGACAAGGGAGACCTGCTGCTGGAGGGCTATGTGTATTCCTTCATTTTTTACCATCTCATTATGAACTGCCCCAGGCCGTTCAGCTATTGGTGAGAAAAAGCAGTAGTCGAATAAGGAGAATCCAATGCCATTTCTACGCAAACTTCAATCCGCAGAAAGTTCCCGCTGGCAACAAAGCGATCGTTCAACGGATGCCCGGTTAAGGTTTTACTTGAAGTCTTGTTGCCGTCTAACTTGACTATATGGACCCGCAATAAGCAAGTGGTTATGTTTCTTCACACTCAACTAGAAGGTAGAAGTGCAAGGCTAGGCGACGACTCCTTTATAAGCCACTCGTTAAAAGAAAAATCCTTGCAAGCTTGGATAAATGGATCGTAGCTAAAGGAGAAGGTGGTTCCTAACGAGTTCCTCCTAGTAACGTGGACTTTGACGTTGACTGCAAAGGGGTAGGACCAGCTGCAGGGGAGTGGTATCAGGAGACAGAGATTTAGTCTCGTGCGCTCCCAAACGCATCTGGTGGGGCCACTGTGAGATACAGGAAGCTGGACTAGATGGGCCTTTGGCCTGATCCAGCAGGGCTCTTCTTATGTAGCTAAGATTACGGCTTAAAAGTAGCCCACAGGCAATGGCGTCTGGAAAGGCCGAATTTAGGATGGAGCAAATCCCATGGAGGGACAAAAGAGCGCGGCTCACTCGCCATTTAGATCCACCGAACCACGTGTGGAGGAGCGCTCTCCTCGGCTCCCGTCCCGCGTAGCTGGGATCGCCGCGCTTTTCTCGAAGGGGTGGGCGCAGGCGTAGCCCCGCGTCCTTACCCCCACCCAGCCCCGCCGCCCCGCCCCGCCCCGCCGCCCAAGCCAAGTTGCAGGAAAGCAGCTCGATGCGGAAGGCGCCCCGAAGGAAGCTCGAGCGCCCCCCCCCCGCGCCCGAATCCACTTCGCGCCGCCGCCCCACCACAGGCTGCCTTCGGAACGTCTCACGGCCGCCTTCGAATGCCGAAGCCCTCGGCCGGGCCCCCTGACGCGATTGGCTGCGGCGGGAGACGGGAAAGCCCCCCCGCCCAGTGCTCTCACGTGACCTCCGAAGCCTCCGTCCGGGCTCCGTCGGTGGGAGCGCAAGGAGAGCCCTTAAAAGGGGAGGGGGGCGCGCTCCGGAGAGGAGGGGGGAGGAGCTCTCGACGGCAGGGCTGCCCACCGGGTGGAGAAGGAGGCTGGCTCGAGCTGCAAGGCGCCCCGTGAAGAAAAGCCTTTTCTTGGGGTGCTGGGTGGTGGTGGTGGTGGGTGGGAAAGAGAGTTAAGTTTCCTTCTCTTCAACGCCCCTCCCTTTTGAAAAACCGAATGAAACGTTAGTTCCCCCGCACAAGGCGGAAAAAAAGCACCAACTTTCCAACGAACGAAACCGGTCTGGCCCCTTTCCGGCTTTGTTGTAAAGTCAGGGGAACTGGCAAACAAACCCCACCCAGGGCCCGAACTGTAAACAACACCTCCGCCGCCTCCGCCGCCGAGGGTTCCTTGGAGAATCGACTCCAGAAACGGCGTGGGGGGGGGGGAGCCGCGAGGCGAAGGAGGAGGCGGCGGAGGAGGCGAGTTCCGGCCTCTTATGAGGGCGGCCTTTGTCTTGTTGGACGGCGCGGGGGAGCCAATGAGAGCGTGCCGGGAGGAGGGTCGGGCTGGTGGGGAGGGGGAAGGAGGGAGGGAGGGGGAAACAGGAGAAGCTTCGCCCAGGGTGTGCGGAGCCGAGATTGCTTCCCCTGGCGAACGAGCGAGCGAGGGTGGCGCGGGCGGGCGGGCGCTCGGTTGCAAGGACTCGCCGCGTCCGGAGGAAGGAGAGGAAAGGAGGGGAGAGGAAGGAGGAAGGAAGAAAGAAAAAGCTCGATCGATCGCCCCGGACGGATCGATCTGGAGGTTGCTGGCTGGCTCGCAGCAGATCCGGCTTCTCGCTCAACTGCTTTGTGTCTTTTCTCTCTCCCTCCTCCTCCCTCCCCCGCCACCCTTCCCTCTTTCTCCCTCTCTCCTCTCTCTCTCTTTCCGCGATGCCGCCCTGGCCGCTCGCCGCCGCCGCCTCTCTTCCCGTGCGGCGTGGCGGCCTTTTTCCACCGCGGGCGTGAACCGAAGGAGGAGGAAGAAGAAGGAGCAGCAGCAGCAGCAGCGCGGGGGCCCGATCGCCTGCCCATGCGGCGGCCCCGCCGTCCCGTCGTCGCTGGGATCCCGAGGAGCTGCATGGACGGGTATGGGGAGAGCGGCCCCTCTCCGCGCCATCGCCGCCGCCGCCGCCAGAACTGAGCAGCAGCAGCAGCAGCAGCAGCAGCCGAGGCGCCGCCACCGCCGCCGCCGCGGGTCTCCACCACCTCTGTCGGCCCTTGTTCTCTTCAGCCTCGGGCTGCTCCTACACACAGGTACCGCCGCCGCCGCTCCCGAAGGGGCCCCTTTCCGGACGGGAGAGGGAGGGAGGGGGGAGGGGGCGGCCCGCAGGTCTCCTTTGAGGAGGAGGAGGAGGATCGCTAAGTCCACGGGCCCGGGGAGGAGGGGAGGGCGGCGGGCAGGGACGCCCGGTCGGCAATAACAGCCGCCGAGTTGTCTAAAACGCACCCATTCGCCCGTGGTTGGAGGGGGGGGAGGCTGGGATCGGAGCCTTGCGGGGCGACCTCTGTGGAGGCGAAGTTCGCTTTTCCAAGAAGCGGGGAAGGGCGGGGGGGGTGGCGGCGCAGACGTGCTTGCGGTGCAAGCCAGGAGGCGCGGGCAGAAGTTAGGTGCAGCCCACCGGGCGAGGCGATCGCGCTTTATAAGGGTGGCGGTCGGGGGTCCTTGTGAAGACAACTCCCCCCCCTTCGCTCAGTAACGTCCCATTCCCGGGGCGCTAAGCGCTTGCTTCCAACCCAGAGGGATCAGGCCCACTGGACTACCACGGTTCGGTCCAGCCTCGCTTCCTTCGTCCCCCCCTTTTTTTTAATTTGAAGTGTGTGTGTGTGTGGGGGGGGAACTGCGCCCTTTGAGAAGCGGGCGAGGAGGACCTGGCGGAGCGGAGACCCGGGATCGCGTGGGGGGGGGGCGGCGATCGTGGGTCGGCCGTGTCGGAGGGAGCTTGATTGGCACGGCTCCCTCCCCTTCTTGCCCTGGTGTTTACTAAGTCAGCGCCGAGATCAGGTTTCTCTCCTCCTCGCCTCCGCCTTCTCTCTCTCTCTCTCTCTCTCTCTCTCTCTCTCTCTCTCTCTCCTTGGCGGAGTAGGAAGAAAGCGCTCGCCTTAATCTGCAGCTGGCGTTGAAGGATCTGGGCGAGGCGAGGCGAGGCAGCCAGGATGAAAAGTCGCGCCTGTTTGCTTCCCTCTTGCCTCCTCTTTCTAAGGCGGAACCCTAATGCCAATCTCTTTGCCCGATTGGAATTCCTGGTTTCTCTTTCTCTCCCTCCCCCCTTCCCTTCCATCATACAGTAGTTTGGAACCTGTGCTCTGATCGAATTTGATAGGACTTGCCTCTACCTTTTTATATATTTTTTTGCAAGTTTACACGGTCTGTCAGGTGTGAGTAATTCATCATCGTGGTTTGGATGTTTCTTTTCTCCTGGCTGTTCGCTCAGATCAAGTTCTTATCAGAGTTACTCCCCTGGGTTCCTTTCCCAGGGAAAGCTCAGGCAAACTCAAATCCAGGGAGAGGTTAACTCAAGAGGTCCAGTAGGTCCAGTGTAGGATGCCAAGACCCATGGAAAGTGATGGTGTTCCCCTGAGTAGCCACTGATTGGGATCTGTTGGTGGGAGGTGAGAAAGGTCTCTCCAGTCCCACCACCCCCAACTGAGAAAGGATTAACAACAGCCCTGTTGACTTTTTCTCATAGGGCTTTTTGTGCCTTGTTTACTTGGTAGGCAGAAAGGCAGGGCAAAGAGCTTTTTCCTGCCCACATCTGTGTCATCTGTTGAATGTATTTCCTTTAAATTATATCCCTGCCCTAAAAACATTAACATGATGCTGCTGTTAGTTTGGCTGGGGGGGGGGAAGCATGGCTTCTCGGTGTTGCAAGAAACCACTGGCACTAAGGAAATAGGGGTATTAGGTTATAAGCACATACATTTTAGTAATTTGAGCTGAACCTGCCTTCCTGGCCTTATGTTTCTGGATCGAAGACAGGGACCAATATCCTCTTGCTTTGGTCCCGCTAAAAGTAGAATCTATTGCTGGATGGTAAGTATGTTCATCTAAATTCTGTTGGGTTAACCGCTTCACTCTTGCTCTAGTTGGGAGTGGTAGTTGGTTACAGTAGTTTTGGTACAACACCAAATGGCAAGGTAGCGAGTTATTTCTGGAAGCTCTAGGTTTGCTTAGGAGGAGGATGTGATCTTAGAATGTCAGCAGAAGCTCATCATTTAGCTGTTTGTCTCTCTTTCTGGGGGGCTCAGACTAAAACTGAGATGGTACAAGAGGCAAGCTGTGATTGTTTCCAAGGAAGACTCTTCTGCCTCAGCTTTGCTTTAATGCTTTAGTAACAAGCTTCATGCATTTCTGATTGTGTTTTACAGCTTCTGGCACAGCTTGAGTATATACCTCAGCAGAATAGTGACAGCCCTCTAACAGTACTTCACGGGTTGCAAGGGAGATGGCATTGACATGTCTGAAATCTCTACTGCATACAGGATTTGGGAGACGGGTAGATGAAGATCAATGTTTTTCTGATTTAAATCATCAAGGAATCTGATCTTTTAAAAATTATATTATGATTTCAATCATGATTTTAAAAGATTTGATTTAAATCAACTCCACCCAGTTTAGAAAGCTAGGATAGTGGATAGGATGCTTAACCAGGTCTTTTGAGATATGAGTTCTGGTGTCCACTCTGACCTACAGAATTGAGCAGGAGGACTTTGGGGGAGTTATTATACAGGGTTATAGTCGAAGGTTGAGGTGGGGTGGGAAGCTATATATATGCTGCTCTGAGATCCATGGAATAAAGAGAAGATGTAAAATAAAATAGCTTAGCTTTCACTTGGTGGTGTGTCTCATGTGGTCCTCTAGATTAGGGATTGCCCTTGATGGAAGAGATGGGACCCACTAGTGCAGTGGTGGCGGACCTTCAGCACTCCAGATGTTTTAGCCCACAACTCCCACAGTCCTTTGTCATTGGCAGTCTAGGCGCAGAATTCTGGGAGTTGTGGGCCAAAACATCTGGAGTGCTGAAGGTTTGCCACCACTGCACTAGTGTGACATTTGATTGTTGTGCAGGTCATCAGCAATAGAGGAGGAATATTCTGTTCTTATCTGTGGAAGGATGGATAGGTTGGTCTTGAACAAAAAGCAAATTCTCTGTATAACTTTTTATTGAATGTTGATATGCGATTGCTTCCGTTTTAGATTTTCTGCTTTGGTCCCTTAAGGAACCCAAATCAAGGGAGTTTCTCCTGACATTCCAAGATCATATCCTCCTACCTAAGTAAACCCAGAGCTTGATTTTCTGGTTGAAACCTGTGGAAGTTCAGTGAGCAGTTTGGTACTTCTGAACAGATTGATTCAATTCTTGTTCTTGTAGCAAAATTTTAATCTATAATTGTGGTCCAGTATACTTCTTCCCCAGTCGTAATAGGTATAGACCAGTGATGGCGAACCTTTTAGAGACCGAGTGCCCAAACTGTGATTCAAAACCCACTAATTTTTTTGCAAAGTGTCAATACAGCCATTTAACCTGAGTACAGGTGGCTGTGAAGGGGTGATGTCGGGTGCCCACAGAAAGGGCTCCGAGTGCCACCTTTGGCACCCATGCCATAGGTTCGCCATCCCTGGTATAGACTATCCCTAAAGGGTTCTGTTTAAGAGAAGTTACTATTTTTGACCACAACTTGTAGAATCTGGCAGCTTTGCATTTTCTAAAAATTCTGGGAGCCAAAAGAGTAAATTTTCCAAACTCTTGTACAAGTTAATGTATAGCTTGGTAGTTCGAGCCTTTGGCTTTAAGGGGGGGAGTCTTTAACCACATCTTCATTAGCTGTGGAGCAGTGGGTGAATTATGGGGACTCCCAGGGATTTTTGAATATGCAAACACAGTGGCCTGTGGCCTTATAATCTAACCAAGCTAACCATCCCCTCCCAGATCATTAGGTAGTTTTGTTTGTTCTCTTTCTGTTGGAGGTGCAAGAGAGATTTCCAGTTAATATTTTGGATTCTCTGTGTGCACTCAGTTCCAGTTTGACTTTCCATTCGGCCAGATTCCTTGGTTTCTGTCAGTTAAGAAGTTAGGGTAGTGTTTAACACTCAGCTTCTGTCTTATAAGTGAAATAAGCACATTAGGTTACCAAAGTTGTGACTTGAAGGGGTTTTTCAGCTGAAACAGGGTTATGTTTTTAGGTAACTATTACCATATACTAAATTGGCATAGTTAAAAAGTAACTTGATTCTTTCCAACAGCTGCCATTGTTTCCTCCTTTTTTTGTGAGGTCCTCAAAGAGACCCTTCTGAAATGGGAGTGGTTTGTTACAGGAGGTTGCAAATGAGTCCTTCAAATACTTTTATCACTTGCAGGTGGCTAGATGTACATTTTACTACACCCTCAGCACTTATTTCCTCCCCTTTATCTTTTTCCAATACTTATTTCCTCCCCTGTACAGTGGTTTAAAACTTCCATGTCTTTAAACAGCAAGTTACATCAACAAGAGTGGAAGAACCAGGGTTAACATGGCAGACATATGTTGTCTGTTGCTGTTATCTTCCTGGTACATTTCTGGTCATGATAATAGAAGGTTAAACTGGGATACGTATGTTAAAATTTTAACGTGTCATATATGATTGGTCTGATGTTCATATTTATCTAGATGGGGGGGAGCAGTGTTGAGATTTTAATCCAAGGATCTGATAATGGGTGTGCCTACAACCTGTATTTGATCCTTCAGGTTAGTTCCTATATTTCTGAGGTTATTTGGAAGCAGTTTGCGCTGTGTGAAAGGGATTTAAATTTTAAATAAATAGGTTATGTGAAAAATATATTTACTCCTAGGAAAGCCTTGTCAAGCATGGGCAGCTGTAGGCATGGGATGCAAGTAAAAAAACATAAGACTGGGTTGTTGATATGTTTTTCTCTTCTTGTCATGGTGACACAGTGCCTGGGGATTTATTTGAATCATCAGGGCCATGCAATCTTGGTTCTATTGTTACAACATCCAAACCCATAAGTTCTTATTCTCCTGCCATTTTCCCGCCCAGAGCAATCTCATACAAGTCAGACTCTTCTCCAGAACAAAGATTTGGATTTTTAAGCAGCTGGAAATTGCCTTTCTCTTTGTTTTGGCAGAACAGGATGAAACAAAGAAGCTTATAAATCACTATAGAGTTCATGAGACATAGTATTGATCTCGGGTTGTTGCCCAAGAGCACTAAAAGCAACAACACAACATCCCACAGACACCCTTAGTAAAGTTTTTTTATTCTCTTTTGCCCTTTTGTGTGTTTCATCTGAGTTTCAAAACAGCCCCCATTGCATTCTGGTGTCCATGGAAACCAGTTAATTAAAAGTGGGAGAAATTGAATGGAGCAAAGTAGGTGGATCAAGAGTTTCAGGATTGAGGTGAAAAGGCTGTATTTAAATGAGTATTGTCATGGTTTTCTCTTTATTCCCCCCACTTTAAACACCAATGGTTCTGCTCTTATCCAGGTGGCTCTTCTTCTTGATATTCTTTGTATACTTTGGAAATTATTAACTAATAACAATAACAACTGGATTTTTCAGCCAGTCTGGGGAAGCTGTGGCCTAAATCATATCTGATGTCATTTGACAGCCTTATTAAATACAGATCTTGGAAAAGTTACCATTTTGGACAGTGTTTCCCAGAATCAGAGCTGAAGATTCAGTGAGTGAATGTTCAAAAAAGTAACTGTTGCTTGTCCAGATTAAGTCAACTCAGCGAGGATAGCCGTCTACTTCACCTCAGTGGTCACTGCAGCTCCCCAGATAACCTATCTGCTGAAAGAGAAGTAGGCATGTTGCTACATTACACAGATGTTTCTGTACGCTGTGGACAATGCTCAAGCTGTGCTTAGCATATCTCTTACTAAAGGAGCATATACTTCATACAAGTACTGTAATGCCAAGTCATTTAAGAGGCCTAGGGTTGTTTTGTTTGTTTGTTTGAAAAATGTAATTAATGCTGTTTTGGAAAGCAAGAAGGCTTTGTGTATGGAATGCTGTTTCAGTCTCTTTAGAAGTTTATTCTGGCTGGAATGCTAGAGAGCCTAAAAAAGATGAGTGTTCAGGATACTTGAGACGCCTTAGCTGGGCAATGAGCTTGTTTAAAAACTGTGTTTAATTATATTGCTGTATAATGCGCCTGCAGCACAGATGCACAGTATAATTTCATTGAATGCTTTACTGTCCATACTGAAAAATTTCCTTAGGAAACCAGTATTCATCCTTCTTTAAAATTTCTCTTCCTCCCCATGAGTGATGAAACCTGTCTATCTCTTTTTCCACCTTTTTCCATTTTTTTAAAAATACAATATTTATACTGTATAGTGTTTTAAATGATTGGTTATATACTGTAGGCTGCCTTTAGTCCCCTATAGGGAGAAAGCTATTATTTATTTATTTATTTATTTATTTATTTATTTATTTATTTATTTATTTATTTATTT
>JAHTLZ010000240.1:24524678-24570827 GCA_023846285.1 Phrynocephalus versicolor
TTTATTTATTTATTTATTTATTTATTTATTTATTTATTTATTTATTTGATTTCTATACCGCCCATCTGACAGCGAGGTCACTCGCTGTATGTATGTAAGGAAAATTATAAGCTCATTAGGCTTTCATTGACTAGCATTAACTTTTTTGCATACCATCAGCACAGACAAAGAAGTGGTTGACATCTTGAAACTGACGGAGATAATTCTAGTTTGTGACATGAAGTTCTCTGAAGCCCTTTAGAATTGATCAGGATTTTTGTGTTGTATTGGATTTGGTTATTTGACCTTGAGTTAGTGGTAAGTTCATGTACCCTCCCTAGATGTAAGATAATAATAAAAGGTACCCTGTAGTTCTACCATAGAAATAATAGGACCCTTGATTGAATTTGGAACTGCACCACATTCCTGTTTTTCTTGAATATTTCTTAAGCCACTGGTTTATTCATTCCATTCAGTATAGTTCAGTTTCTTCAATGTTCCCATCTCCTAAACATCCATTGATTTTAGATTGTTTCAGTGAGCTATACTTGTGGAGATGCTGCACCATACTAGATGAACCAGAACTCTTCCCAAATGTTGGTTGCTGCTAGGTTTTGGTAACAATGCTGCCCCCCCTCCTTATTTTTAAGAAACATTTTCTTTGGTCTCCCTTGGTTAAATCCCGTAGATAGGCTGACCTGGAATACATTTATTTTCCATTCATAATTTTCCATTCATTCAGTAGGTGTGATGTAATTGGAACTAGACATGGGCTATTCGTTTTCGTTTCCCTAAGGAGGGAGATAATATTAGTTAAGGAAATGAATACAAATTTTGGAAGTTGGAACCACATACTGAATATGATGTGACCCAGAACCCTCCCCCCCCCCCAACTGGCCTGGCCACCCACTGGCCTTCACACAACACGTGGGGGGTGATGTCATCCTAGCCACACCAATCGCAGTAGCAGCCTGACTGGTTTTTCCCCACCTCCACATGGAGTCAACCATTTATCATCATGGGAGGTGGGGGACTCCGGCCCTCTCCTTGCAGCAAAGTGGTTGGTTTTGTGGGAAGGCAGCAAAAAGCCGGTTGGGCTCCCACCACCGCAGTTCGTGCAGCTAGAATGATGTGGCCCACACGCATTGCTCTAAGACCAGTAAGTGACGGGTCGGGTTAAAGCGGATGGTTCTGGGTCATATTGGTACCTGTGGTGGTGATATTCACATTCATTTCTTTAGGGGAAACAAATACAACCGAACCACACCAAATTGGAGCTGTCAAGCTTGCCTCTCTGGGTTTAGAGCAGGGATAGGAGGCTCCCAGGTTTAGGGAGCACCATTAGACCTCAAACCACAGAGGGATGTTTCCCTGCCAAGATTCAATTGCAGTTAAGCTCAGGTGAATGTTGCCAACATTCCTCTTGAAATGTGGTGGCCATTGGATTATGGCTGTGGAGCAAAATGGAACTTCAGTGCTTATAAAGCCTGGCAAATGGTGTGAATAAAGTTTATCTTTCTACCCTGAAAGGGAAGGGCGTGGGAAGCTTCCTTATACAGAATCAGACTCTTAGATAGGGGTGTGCCAGTTTGTAAAGTTTGGGATGCAACCCCCAGAATTCTCTAGGAATTCCTCAGGCAGACCTCTGGGCAGAAATATAAAGGTGTAAGCTTACTTTCTTCACTGCCTTCTCCTGCCTGTTTTTGTTTTCAAAAACAAGGAAGCTGTGCTGGTGTAACCTGGGGGGTCATGTGTCTTCATGAGATTTGTCAGTATTTGTAAAGCACCCTCCAAAGAGCAAAACTATGACTCTCGACCTGTTTCATGTCCAGGAGGGCCTGCCCCATTGGTTTAGTCATATGGGAATGGTTAACTGATTAGAGGTGGGGTTGGGGGAAGGCTGTCCTTGGCAGATAGGACTTTGGGAGTCATAGTCTGATTGCTCATTGGCCGTGATACAAAGTGCCTCCCAAAGTGACCCCCAAATTTCCAGGTAGCACTTCCATAGCTTCCATGTCTTTGAAAGTAGAAACTGTCCAGAGAAAGGAGTGATGGAGTTATGTCTGCGGCCTTTTATTTCTCACTTGCATCTTCCACAATTTTGCCTAGGGAATTCCTAGATGCTCTTAGTCCATCTGATACTGTGCTATTGACACTGGTTGTGAGTGACTCTCCGGGATTTCAAGAGAGGAGTTTTCCCTGAGGTCTACATTCAAAGTGATTATTTTCCCCTCTTGGAAAGTCCACTCCCCTCCTTAACACATGGCAGCATGAACATGTGCTGTTTTTTGCAACATGATTAACTGTGGACAGTGTGCTGTTAATTTCAGCAGCATCAAGTTGAAGGTGGGAATGTGTTGGGTCTTCACATCAGGTTGTCTCCATCAGTGGCCTGGAAGAGTGTCTGTATGTCGTTTCCTTCGTTGTTTTGACTGTTAACCAACAGTGGTATCAGGCTGTAGTATTAGGAATTGGGCAAAGGAAACCAGGAGGGGAAAGAGAGTTCTCAAATCAGCTACAATTACTGCTTTTTTAAAAAAAGGTCTGTGCCTTTCTGAGAGTTCTACAACTAGTTTCTCACAGGGAGGCTAGAGCTAAGAAGAAGAAAAATGTTACTGAGGATCTGTTAACAAGCCGTAAATGCTTTATGCAGTTGTGGCTTCTTGCGTATTTCCAAGAAATATTTGTTGTAGTAATTCTTCTATAATTAGCCAATTTTAAAAGTGCTTTATCTCTGTTTATAATCTTGGCCCTGAAGAAATTGTGGGATATTATTATTATTTTAATGTTAATTTTTGTTTTAAATACTTTGTTTTTGAAAATGTAAATGCAGGCCCTGTGAGTACGGGCTTCATCTGCTGACTTTTCCTTTCCCTCTCTAACTATAGTGGCTAAAGAGAATCACCTTTCCCGCCTCTTCTAAACTAGTGCTGTGTCACCAATTCATCTCTGCTTAATTATTCTTTAGCTTGGTGGTGTTAGCTGGCTTCTGTGGAGAAACAGAGCTAAAACATTAAAGGACACCTTATCCCATACTCTGGTCAGCTTCTTCTCCCTTACAGAAGCGTGTGTCCGTCAGGTCCCTTGTTGATTGGCCTTATACTGCACGTGAAAGTCTGAGGCATGAAGTAGCTCAAACTGGAATGGCTCCTTATTGCCTTTTCCAACCAGATGTTTTCGGCTTATGAGTCCTAGCTAGCATAGCATGGCTGATAGTCAGGAATCTTGGGAGTTTAGTCCAAGCCATCTGGAAACCTGTCCCGTTGTGCTGATTTTATTATAGTCCTGTGTGCGTGTGTGGCTTCAGCAGAACGCCTTAAGAACTCTGTATGGAGAGGTTGTTGGAAGGAGGGGAGTGCTCTTTTACTGGCAGTGCCTGAGCCAGCCTTCTTTCCAGAAGCTAGGCAGTTGTGACGTAGTGTGAATCCAGTAGTGTCTGGTGTTTTTTTTTAACGTGAATTGAATCCTGCTTTGTATGCCCCCTCCCCATCTCCTTCTTAGGCTACTAGGAATAACTGCAGTGTGTGGTTTCTGTCCTTAACAATCATTAAGTGTAGTTTTAAATAATTGTGAGAGACTGGGCTGAAGCCCCATCTTCTGTAAAGAAAGCAAGCACTTGGGTTTCAGCCAGGAAGGAATTCAAACGGAGTTTGAGGCCTGCATTTTTCTGTTCTGCCAGAAAGTGCCTGTGCATACTCGGTTCCTTTCTAGTCGATCAAATTTGTGCACATTTGTGTATGTCTATTCTATGTTGCTGTTAGCACAGCATTTACTCTAAAATTCTGGGATGTAAAACGTTCTGGCTGACATCGTAAGGGATCTGCCGCTCAGCTGAAATTCATACCAGCATGGCATTCTGCTATATGCTCAAGCATTACTATTAGGCAAACAGGTGGGTGGGTTTGAAAGAAAATTGTTCTTACACATGGCGTCGAATTTGTTCTAGTCTACTATGCATGAGACCAAGCTGTAAGTCACATTGCGACCTAGATGCTAACTATCAGCCAAGTAAAATGGTTGGTTGATGTAGGGCTGTGGTAGCGGTCTTTGTAAAATCAGTGGTGTTTACAGTGGTACCCTGACTTACCCCTCGACCTACTAAAATCCCGACTTAAAAGCACTCTTCAGCGCACCCCCCCACCAGCTGCTTACAAGGAAGATCGGGGATTCCCCGTCTTGCGAGCAGCAGGTGTGTGTGGGGTGGGGTGGGGATTTGAATTGCATTCTAGTCACCGAGGCAAACGCTGCCTCAGTGACTGGAAGGCAATTCCATAGTGGCGCACTGCTTCTCCACCCCCACCTCCCTGTGGGGGCTTGGGAGAAGCGGTGCACCACTTTTAAAATCCCTTCCAGTCACGGAGGCAGGAACTGTCTTTGTGACTGGAAGGCATTTTAAAAGGGCATACTGCTTCTCCCGAGCCCACGTGGGGGCTCGGGAGAAGCAGCACGCCACTTTTAAACCACCTGCCACTTCTCTCCCAGCTCTCAGTGTGGGGGGGAGGAGGAGAAAAGTGGCGGGTGGTTTAAAGGGTCTTTATCCACCGAGGCATCTGTTTGCCTCGGTGCCTAAAGACCTTTTAAACCACCTGCCGCTTCCCTTTCCAACATACCCAGTGGTGGCGGGGAGAAGCCACAGGTTGTTTAAAGCGGTTTCCCATAGGAATGCATTGAAATCCATTCATCTGGAATGGATTTAATTGAATTTCAATGCATTCCTATGGGGAACCGCTCCCCAACTTACGAGATAACTGACTTACGAGTGTTCACTCAGAATGGATTAATCTTGTAAGTCGGGGTACCACTGTATTTCTGAGGAAAATGGTCCTGAAATTGACAAACATGATGAACTTGACTGATGGAATACATTTTGGAATATATTTTGGAGAGACGTGTATTTGAATCAGGCATGTCATATGGTTGTCAGAAAGGGTTGAGATTTCATCCCTTGGAAGAATATACCTAATGTTAAAGTTTCTTTCCTTGCTGTTCTGTCCAGGTGATTGCCAGCTGCAGACTCCATGTCGCATCCAGAAGTGTACTACAGACTTTGTATCACTAACTTCTCACCTCAGCTCTGCCATTGATGGCTTTGATTTGGAGTTCTGCAAAGCCCTGCGTGCCTACTCTGCCTGCACCACCCGCAATTCCAAAGTCTGCCGTGGAAACCTGGTGTACCATTCTGCTGTTTTGGGAATCAGTGATCTCATGAGCCAGAGGAACTGCTCCAAGGATGGCCCAACATCCTCAACTAACCCTGAAGTGACCCATGACCCTTGTAATTACAGTGGGCGACAAGGAGCCAGAGAACATCATGTTGGAGAGCAAGTACCTCCTACTTACCTTTTCTGTGGCTTATTTGGAGACCCCCATCTACGGACCTTTAAGGATCACTTTCAGACATGCAAAGTGGAGGGGGCCTGGCCCCTCATAGACAATAACTACTTGTCAGTGCAAGTGACAAATGTGCCTGTGGTCCCAGGATCCAGTGCTACTGCAACAAATAAGGTATGTAGGATCCTTCTGTACACCCATGCTTTCATTTTTCCCTCTATTAAAAGGGAGAGTGGAATTCTAAAGGTGCAAATATATTGCTAGTCTGAAAATAAGAATTGTATCATGTTTTAATGCTTCCATTGTGCTCAAGTATATAAATAAGAGGTAGGCAAAAAATAGGTACTGCTCTACTGTGGGGCCAGTAACCAATTTGTGATGGATCAACTCATGCATTTCAATTGAAGGGATTCTTGTAAAGAGTGCTGTAGAACATAGACTTGTCTATATCATCAAAGCACTTCTTATTCTTAAGACAGTAACCATTTTAAAGACTATAAAGAAGTTAATGGTGCATTGGCTGAACATCACTGTTGCATTGCAAATCTCAAACCAGATTGAACCATGGAAATTCTACATGTTTTTCGCTGATCAAATCCACTACTGGACATCAGCCCAGTAGTGGCTTTGATCAGGGGTACCCAATCACTGGACCGATACCAATCCATGGTCCTTAGGAACCGTGGTGCTAAGGTGTGTGCCCAAGTGGGCATGCACTCTCTCCCACAGACTTTTCTTCCACTGTAACCCCACCTTGACCATTCGGGTTTCGGGCTTTATGGAACTGGGGAGGGAGGAGCTGTGTGCGCGAATGAACATTAGGAAAAGCTCCTGTGCAGCAAGAAAACCAGTACTTGGTTCCAGAAAGGTTTGGGGCCACTGGGTTAGATGATACGCCTGCCCACCCATGGTTTTAACTTCTGAGAGTAGTGCCAGTCTATGGATCCAAGAGCCAAAATGATTTTGGGGTTAGAAAGTTGGACTTATAGAATCATTAAGTCAGAAAGGGCCTATAAGGACATTGAGACATCCCTCCCCACGCTCAATGCAGGAGTACAAATCAAAGGATACCTACTAGGTGGTTGTCTAAATGTCTTTTTGAATGTTTCCAGTGTTGGAGTACTCCCCACCTCTTGAGGTAATTGGTTCTATTGTTGTACTGCTCCAACAGCTATGAAGTTTTTTCTGATAGTCAATTGAAACCTGACTTCCTGTAACTTGAACCTGTTGTTGTGTGCCCTGCACTCAGGGATGATGAAGAACTGATCTTGCTCCTCTTCTGTAGGACAGTCTTTCAGTGATTGGAAAAGTGCTATCACATCTCTTCTCAGTCTTCTTTTCTCAAGACTATACATTCCCTGTTCGTTGAGTCTTTCCTCGTATGAGTTGGTTTCTGGCCCCCTAACCATCCTTGTAGCCCTCCTCTGAACTTGTTCCAGTTTGTCAGTGTCCTTCTTGAAGGGGCAGAGTCCAGAACTGGACACAGTGCTCAAAATGAGGCCTAACCAGTGCTGAATAAAAGTAAACTAGTACCTCATGGTATTTGAAGATATACTACTGTTAATGCAGCCTAAAACAGCATTTGCCTTTCTTGTAGCCACATTACACTGTTGGCTCACATTCAGCTTATGATCTACCAGAATTCCAAGATCCTTCGCTCTTGTAGTATTACTGAGCCAGGTATCTTCCATCTTGTAATTGTGGTTTGGTTCCATGAACTAAGACATGCGTTCAAATCCTCATGTACCCTTGAAGCACACTGGATTGGCCATGGGCTATTCCCTATCTGTCAGTCTTACCTGTTTCATAAGGTTATCTTGAGGATACAGTTGGAGAGGATGTCATTGGAGAATATGTGGGTATAAAATAACAAAAACAATAACAATGAAAACAGGAACAGTGTACACTGGTACCCTTTATAAAGGAATTAATTTGTTCCAAACGAAAATATGTTAAACAAATTTTCCTTTATACAAATTCCCATAGGAATGCATTGAAAACGGAGTGATCCCATTTTTTTGTTGTACAGATTCTCCCCACAGGCGATTATGTTAAGCAAATTTCCCCTATCTCCAGAATTTTTTATGTTGTACAAATTTTATGTTATACAAGCTGTTTGTTATACAAGGGTCCACTGTATATGGTTGGATCTTACTGTAATTATTGCTCACTGGTGCATAATTGGAAGGTACGTAACAAAACTGCAAAGTCCCAACACCTTTTGAAATCAGTGAAGAGCCTGTGCCTTAAAAGGGTGGAAAGCTTTTTTCCATCTCAGTGTTTCTGTACTTCACCTTTTGGTGAATCCCCTCATCCTAGCTGTAATCTGCAGTCACAGATTCCAGCCATTTCTTAGCCCCTTCTGTTTTCAATAGATGGCTTCTAAAACAAATTATTAACCTCTTGTCAGGTAACTTTGTTAAAAAGTTGGCATTCTTTGTTTGCACTTTAAACTATGTTCCTTTTAACACTGGTTCAAATTATGGAAAATTCTAAGCCAGGTAGTTAGTGGTAGACCTTCTGCTAAAAATCACACTGCTCCAACATGCATCATACCCACTGAAGTAGATGGGACATGTTATTCGTAAATGTCCAGTTGGCTTCAGTGGTTCTGCTCTTCCTAGGATTAGGAACACTTCACTGGTGAATTCTTAGACAAGTTTGAGTAAGCAAACTGTCAGATGCTGAGGCAGATTCTCTTTTGAGTGGTGGTTTCTCTTGTCAGAGCTTATGCAGATTTAAAGTTGTTTTTTTGTTCTTTCCCATAATCCCTAGTCGTGGGAAAAGTGCTGTTCAACACTCTTCAACAAGAAAATAGAATCTTTGATGGTAGGAGGTGATTGATCTGAACTGTCTTTCTGTATCCACAGGGAGGTTAAAATAGGCAGAAGAGACTAATGGCATGTTTGTGTGTAAGTTTTCACTATAGAATGGTTGAAAGAGGTTTCTTGGCCCTGTTGATGGTATTGGAAGCTTAGCAGACCTTGGGGTTTTGCTTCCACTGCCAGGCAATTAAGCTTTTATCAGATCACGTTTGTGGGAATTCATGCACCATCCCTGCTGTCATGTCTGCTGTGTATGAGATGCATTTGAGAGGCTTAATGCATTATTTTGCTTGTAATTTCTGTGTGTAAACTTTCTCCTTTTAAAGCTATGAGATGGGGGGGGGGATTTCTGTTAGGTCCCCCACCCACCCACCCCCTCTGAATTTTTGTCATCATATTGATTTATCTCTTTCTTTCATTTCTTACCTTTCCTGCTCCACACCATAAAACCCAGCAGGTGAAATCTCTTTGGGCCAGCTTTCAATTGGTGTCTGTGTAAGGTGTGTGCAACTTGTCACACACAACTAATTGTGGTTAACATATACGGTCACAGGTTGTGTCTTAGTTGCATACGTTGTTACATTCCTGGTCGTGCAACCAAGCTGCACTGCACATCTCATCAGTTAGCAGCAATTAGCTGCAGCATGTTATTCAAACCTTACATAAACTCAAACAGGATTTTAGCCATTGCTCAGTCTGGACCAGACAAGTCTGCAAAATGAAGGCCTGCAAATACTAAGCTCTGCACAATTTTCACTGAACAGATTTCTCACAAGGGAGAACAGAATTAAACTAAATGTCCTTGATTTTTGGGGGGTAGGGGGCAGCACACTGTATTTTATTGCTGTCGATGTAACATCTTTGTAAAATCAGCAGGATATTACCAGAGTTCTTCTGAGATAAAAAGTGATACTATGATTTTAGTTTTGGCCAGAGAGAAACTATACATAGCTGCCTGTGAGGGTTGTCCTTTCACCCAGGCATCCCGCCCTTCCAGCTTCAATGAAGGCATATCTTGATAAGAGTAAACTGAACTTTTATTTGGTTCTTCCACAACGATAGAAGTTCTCTTTCTTACAACGGTTTCAACATCTTTAACTTCAGTAACAAAAGGGTTGTTCTTAGACTCATAACTTGGGGTCATTATAGAGAAATCAAGTCCCCCACCTCCTCTAGGGGAGAATTGACTCCACCACTGTTCTCCTCCTTCTCTGAGAGGCGCGGTTCCCCCACTTGCACCCTAACCCCCGAAGTGAGTTTGGGTCCAGGACGTCTCTGCCGGTGGGATTTGAAAGGATAGTCTTCTCTCAGACTCAAACCCCTCCCGGTACGCGGTTTCCCGGTCGTCACCTCCTCCTCTTTCAGCTTGGCAATCCATCGCTCTAAGGCCAACTTCTTCCTTATCTCTTTTCTCTTCCTGTTGTACTCCCGAGCCTCTCGCTCACCCCAGTACGAGCAGCCTTGCCGATGTGCTCTTCGCCTGTAGCTTTCGGCCTCAGGTCTGGGCAGCATCATTTGCTCCCATTGTCCACTCCAAGGGTTTTCCATCCATACCCATTCCCAGTCTGCCGGTAGCACCCGTGGCTTTCCCTTATTACACTCTCCAAACCCCACCTCCATCACCTCTGATTGGCGGGGCTTTCCTGCCGTTTTCTCCAGTTCCTTCTCCTCCTTAACGGGGCCTTTGTATTTTCCCTCCTCTTTCTCTTTTTCCAAGATCATCAGAGAGTCTTTAAACTGTTTCCACAGCATTTCCCTCTACTTGGCCTCTCTGTCTTGCGCAGCTCTGCACTCCTCCCTCTTCTGCTTTTCAAGCCATTCATCCCTTTCAGCTTCTCGTTGTGCAGGGGTCACTCTCCCACCTTCGGAATAATTCCCCTCACACTGCCATTATCTGTCCACTGAAGAACAAAACTTGAACTGAATAGAACTTCTCAATAGACATGCATGACCTTATGTTGTACGTTTCTGTCCTCCTATATAGTCTCAGAGGTATTGTGAGAATTTTGTAAATGTCAGGTAATAAAGGTATGCATAAAATATGTAGTACTGTGAACTAAAAGGATCTCGTTTTCCCCACATTGTGCGTGCTGTGAGCTTAGAGAAAATATGCAGGAAAATATTCACACTTACCTGAAAGTAGGAGGCATATCAAAAGGAGGAGTAATCTAGTAGTTTTGAGGGTTATTTTTTCCTTTAAGTAAAATCTTTAAACCAGATCCAAGTTATTGTTAAGGAATCGAGTCTACACTAGAATTAAAAAGACAGTGCAGTATAGTAATTGGGACTTTGGAGCTCCAGGTTCTAATCTTCACTTGGCCATGAAGCTCACTGGGTGATACTGAGAGAGCTCTCCTTTACTAATCTTTCCTGCCTCACATTGTATGTTGTGAGAATAAACTGAAAAGGAGAGCCATGTGCATAGCTTTGGTTTCTGTGGAGGAAAGGTGGGATATAGGGATGGGCATTTCGTTTTGGAACCAGTAGGTTACGAAATGAACCACATGAGCTCAGGTGGTCCTCGGAACCAGCTGATACACGCAGATCCAATTGCTTTACCTTTCTCTGTCTCGCGCAGGGTTAAAATCCAACGAGCAAGCATACTGCGAGGTCATCTGTGCTTGATCCATGATGCTGGCCAAACAGGAGCTGTGCAGGGACAGGCATCATCCTGCCTCCCTCTCTGATTGGCCAGCAGCATGAAGCAGGAAAGATGATGTCGCAGCCTGCTGCCTCATTACAGCTCAGCTCCACGCCAGCAGAAAGAAAGGTAAAGCAATTGGATCTGCGTGTATCAGCTGGTTCTGAGCACCACCTGGGCTTGCGTGGTGCATTTCGTAACCTACTGGTTCCGAAACGAAATGCCCATACCTAGTGGGATATAAATGTAACTAAACAATAGATGTTTGCTGGATCCAACTGTTTAGTGTAGCTTTCCTAGTAACAGCTGCAGTGATCTCTGAATATCTTTCTCATAGTGCGAGTGAGTTGGTTTGTTTTCTTGCTAATAGAAGGCTTTCAGTGATCAGGTGAATGTTCATACAAGAGCTCTATCTAGAGTAATAACATTTTTGGAATTTTTTTTGGGGGGGGGACTATCCCCCCCCCCCAATGCCTTTTTCCATGGCTTCAGATTTTTTGAAAATTTTACATCTCTAGTTCTGTCTAATTTATTCATTTTTTCTGGCAGAGTTATCCAAGGAGTAGCTATTATTAAAGCAGAGTGCACAGTTAGGTACCATTTCAGTCTGCATTATTCTGTTTCTCAATGCTTTACTTTGTGACAAGCCATCAAATGCAACCTTTGTTGTTTAATCTCTGGAAGATAGGTTTGGTTGGACCAGAGACTTCATAACTATATTTGTCTCCTTTCATAGTGGAGGTGTTCAGAGGCCAGTTTTCAAGTTCTGTTCTAGCTTTCCCTCCAGATAGGAACCACCCTGCACCAAGAACAATATGGGTCAGAAAGTGAGCATTGTCTAACAGCTGGGTTTTCCCATATTCTATTGAGGCATTTCTTCCTTGCTGGCTGCTCTGTGCTGATCACTTCTATAAGAATATGCACATTCCTTTGCCTGCTATAGTATTTTTCCATGTATATTTTTGTCTAAAATTGTTAGACTTAAAATTGATGGTTGTCTTATACAAGGAGAAATAAGCTGAGGAGAGAACTGGGCAGTGGCAAAACTGTGAATTTTGGTTGGAAAATTGGGGATCATCATATCCATGGGGATGTCTTATAAATGGAAAAATATGGTAATTATTTTCCTGGACTTGTATTTGAGGGTGCTTAGGTGCATTTCTTATCCTAGTACGTGGCAAACTGTTGATAATAAAAAAATCTTCTGTCCTTCGGCATGGTTTGCACTCTAGCTGTTATCTTGTATTGGTTACAAAGATAACCACATTGTTGAAATAAACAAGTGATCCTTTCCTAAATTTTCCAGGTAGAGAGTGCTCAGTTCATAATTCCTTTCTTCTGGGGGCATCCTGAGACTGTGCAGTTGGCTCAAGGCTACACAGGCTGGCTCTACTTGCTGAAAACACACTGGGGAATTAAACTCACCATCTCTGGCTTTGAAGTTAGATCCCTAAACCACTGAGCTAGTCAACCATTTTGTAGGAACATAAGAATGTCAGGCCTTTGATCTTCTCTACCTTAGTGTTGCCAGAAGTTCTTCAGCCTTTGCAGAGACCTCTTTGGAGATGTTAGAGATTGAACCTAGAGGATGTTCTACACATGAGACATTTTTTCTGCCACTGAGAGTAGTCCTTGCAAAGTTCATTCATAGGTGGAAACGATGGTTAATCAAACTAATAGCTGTTCAGTTGTATATACTGAGGAACGAGTTTGATGGATTCCATTTCTGTGGGTCTTATCTTAAGATACACAAAATGGCTATCCAGGTTAAGCTGCTTTAGAACACAGAAGCTGTTATGCAGAGCCAAGAAACCTGTCATACGAAGAAAAGCAAACAGCACTTCTCACTAGGCATAGACCACCCAGTTAGGTGAGATGAGGCCAGCTGGAGCGGGAGACAGGTTGGGTTGCTTTTATGTATTTATTAATCATGCTGTGTTCCAGTTGTTGAAAAAAGTAGTAGGTAACTGCAGAAATTCTGGGTTCCAGATCCCTGTAGAAATCTGATTATCAATGCCTTCTTGCAGAAGGAAATTTAGTGTACCACAGTCTGTGTAAAAACAGACAAAACTATTTAACAACCCTGCCTCTCAATAGAGCTGTCTTTTCACCTTGCTTTTTCATGAAGATTTGTTCACAGCAGTAACAAGAAAATTGTTTCCCCCCAAAAGTAATCTAACCAAAACACCTTGGGTTAAATCTAACATAAATCTGTCGTGGAAGAAATGTTCTGAAACCAGTGAGATTGCAAGTTAGTTGTGATTGGCAAGCCTTTATTCATTTCAGTGTGTCTAGTCTTAAGTGGGGCATGGGAGCTCCGCGGACTAAGGCTCTGAAAACTGTTGACTGCAAAGTCAGCAGCTTGGCGGTTCGAACCCCGGGTGCCACGCAGTGGAGTGAGCTCCCAGTGACAACCCCAGCCCATGCCAACCTAGCAGTTCGAAAGCATGTAGATAAGTAGGTAATGCCGTAAAAAGTGGGAAGGTAAACCAGTGTTTCCTTACACCCATGCTGGCCACATGGCCATGGACTTGCACAACACTGGCACTTCGGCTTGAATATGGAGATGAGCACCGCACCTAGAGTCTGACCCGACTAGCACGCATGGCCGAGGGGAACCTTTGCCTTTACCTTTTTAGTCTAAGTAGAAATAAAGAGTAGGTTTGAGTCTAGATGACAGAAATACCTCATGAAAACAATACAGTATATGCTACAGAAATGGCATTCTGAGAACCAGAACTTGGAAAGTTATTATCAAAAATCCATTTTCTTTCTACATAGTGTACTTCATTACCCTTCGTCATTGCCGTGTTGTGGAGAGTGACTTACAACTGTAAAGGTAATCTTAGAATTGCAGAGTTGGAAGGGATCCTACGGACTATTGAGTCTATCCCAGGCATGTCCAAACTTTCGCCCTCCAGATGTTTTGGACCACAACTCCCAGAATTCTAAGCTTAGATTGCCAATGGCAAAGGACTGTGGGAGTTGTGATCCAAAACATCTGGAGGGCTGAAGTTTGGACTTGCCTGGTCTATCCCCTGTCAAGGAGGCACAGTGAGGAATGGAACTTGCAACCAGATGCCTCAAACCATTGTGCTATCCAGCACTGCTCATTGCCTTTGCCATTGCTTTCACTTTGGTGGGAGGGAGGGAGGGAGGAAATAATTAGTTACTAACAGCAGTCATTACAAGCATAGTTTGCAAAACGCAAATTAGTTCTCCCTTTCCAAGGAATTTTGTGAACCATGTTTTCCTTCTTACACGATGTGTTATTTCTTAAACATGGCATCTACTATGCGATTACTTCTTCTGAACGCTTAGTGAACCAGATATTACTAAGCTGACTTTTCTAAGCCGGATCATAGAACTGCTTTCGTCCTGTATGATGGTGGTGGTGGTGGTTTTAAAATCTTGATGGACTTATTTCAGTGGCTTAAATAGTTCTTGCATGCAAGTTTTCTCAAGTGTGGTACCGCAGGTTGTATTGGTTGAAAGAAATGATACTAGGAAATGTGTATATTTTTCTTTGAACTGAACATTTGCAATTGGAATATTTATAATAGTAAAGCTTATCTTAATTGGAAAATGCACAGACTCAAATTGCTAGTTCAATAGACAGTTGGCTGTCTGTCTGTCTTAGGCATGTCAGAGCCTAATACATATCAAAGCTAAATCACATAGAATTCATTGGTACTTATCCCTAAGTAGGTACAGTGGACCCTTGTATAACAAACAGCTTGTATAACATAAACTTTGTACAACATAAAAAATTCAGGAGATAGGGGAAATTTGCTTAACATAATTGCCTATGGGCAGAATCCGTACAACATAAAAATGGGATCACTCCATTTTCAATGCATTCCTGTGGGAATTTGTATAAAGGAAAATTTGCTTCACATAATTTCATTTGGAACGAATTAATTCCTTTATACAAGGTACCACTGTATATCTAAGAGTTATAGTCTTAACAAGCCATTTTGGTGGAATGTTGAATTGAGCAGGCATACAACAAGCATTGGCATGCACTGTGCACAAGACTTGGCATAGTCACCAAGCAACAGGCTGGTCTTTCTGATTAGCCCTATCTTGAACTCCTGGAGTCTTTTCTCTGTCTTTTTTACTGCTGTTATCCTTGACTGGTGCAAATGCATCATCATCATTGAGCCTTAAAAGTCCACAAACAAATCATTTGCTACAAGTAAATAGCTATTACCATATTTTTCGCTCCATAAGGTGCACCAGACCATAAGGCACACCTAGTTTTTAGAGGTATGTATGTGTGAAAAAAATATTCATACATACATAGAGTAATGTATGTTGACTGCAGTTGAGGCTGTCCAGATCCTAAACCAGTGCCTGGATGCAGTCATGGCATGAACCAGGGCCAACAGACTCAAACTCAACCCCGAGAAGACCAAGGTTATGTTCTTTGGGACTTCCCCTTCCAGTTATGGAGGCCCTCTCCCCAGTCTGGAGGGCTTTTCCCTCCAGCTCGCAGACAGTGTCCAGAATCTGGGCGTAGTCCTGGATCTGGTGCTTACCATGGAGGCCCAGGTGGCCGCCGTGTCCAGAACTGCCCTTTTCCACCTTCGACAAATTGCCCAGATTTGTCCATACCTTGATGGGGACTCCCTGAGAACTGTTGTGCAAGCGTTGGTGATCTCGAGAATAGATTATTGCAACACTGTCTACATGGGGTTGCCCTTGACTCTCCTTCGGCGACTGCAGTGGGTGCAAAATGCGGCGGCCAGACTGGTGGCGGGTGTGCATCGGTATGACCACATCACCCCAGTTCTCGCCCGTCTACATTGGCTACCTGTTGCGTCCCGAATTAGATTCAAGGTCTTGGTTTTAATTTATAAAACCCTCAATGGCCTGGGACCTGACTACCTGGCAGAGCGGATCCCCCAGCGGTCAACTTCGGCCTGACCAACTAGGTTGTCGCAGGTGCACTTGCTGCGGGTGGCCACGCCGAGGGAGGCTCGAAAAACATCCACTCGGAGTCGAGCCTTCTCTGTGGCTGGCCCCACCTTATGGAACCACCTCTCTAGTGAAGTGCGCCCTGCACAGTCCCTGCCAGCCTTCAGGAAAGCATTAAAGACCATGCTATTCCGAGAGGCGTTTGGTGACTTCTAATTTTATTTCCCTCGCCATCTGTTTCCTGCCTTTTTATCTTATGAGTTAAATTGTTTTAAATTGCTCTTACGTGTTTATATGGTTTGATTTGATTGTTTGCTGTTTTCTTTAGTCTGTTGTGAACTGCCCGGAGTTCCTTTGGGAAGACGGGCAGTATATAAGCCTTAAAAATAAATAAATAAATAATCCCCTGGTTATTGCAGGGGTTATGAACCCGATCTGCAATAATGGAAAATCCGTGATATGTAGTTGCTGGGTCAGGGCGGGACTGAGGGGCCTATCCTGCACTTACCCCAGGTCTGGCGCTGCCCCGAACTGGCCTCTGACAGCTTTCCCAGGCCTGCCAGAGGCCCCAGAACTGGTTTCTGGCAAGCCAGAAGTGACTTTCGTATTACTGGAAACTATTTCTGGGTCCTCCAATGGGTCTAGGAAGCTCGCCAGAGGCCTGTTTGGGGCAGCACCATGCCTGGGGTAAGTGCAGGAGGCCTCAAACGGTCCCATGCAGCTTGCCCCATGAGCCCTTTGTTTCATATACTGTGGCCTCGCGATACACCGGGACTGCAGTATATGAAATGCGAAATGTCAGGGGACAACTGTACTGCAGTCCTTGTACAGCTCCAGCCCCAGTTTTCTCTCCCCCATGCTGTTCTTGGGAGGCCTGGAGCGGCATGCTGGAGAGTAAAATGCAAAGACAACCCGCCCTTCCTGCCCGGGTCTCAATGCCGAGAGATTTTGACTCAGACACCCGGGCGAAGGGGGGGGGCAGTGGCTTCTCTTTGCATTTTGCTCTCCAGCCATGCTGCTCTTGGGAGGCTCAGCTGGGAAGCTGCAGCTCTTGCAGAGGGCTCCAGGCCTGGTAGAGGTCCCAGCCCCAGCTGCAGCCCCAGCAGAGGCTTCCCAACCCAACTGTTAAAAAATTCCCTTGCACGATTGTTTTTTTTTTTTCATTGAACAGAAGAGGGAGAGTAAACAGACCCCATGGAGACCACAGAGAAGAGAAATGGGCTAGAGAGTAACCACCCACCATAGAGCTGCTCTTCAAGATGTGCTGAATGTGAATCCTGGGGGCGGAGCTCCCCCATTCGGCCCATCTTGAAGAGCAGCTCTGTGGTCATCATGGTGGGTGGTTATTCTCTACAAACATCGCTGCTTTTTGTGATGGCCTCCTAGAATTCATAGTTCCCTCCATCTATAATTCTTTGCAGCTTAGGACAGAATTGTGTCCAATATCTGAAGTTTCTGTTGTGCTTATGAATGAACAGAATTTTTAAACCTCAATGTTTTGACAGTTCATATTCTATGATTGAGGGCATGTAGCCCAACAAGGGACAGGCTATAAGCTTGCAGGTTCCACTCCACGTTTTGTGTTTATTTGTGTTTACTAGACCTCTGAGACCTGTTAAACAGAGCCAGCTGCAAAAGATATACAGAGGGAATGAAACAATTTCAAGCCAGAAATTTCATTTAAGTACCAGAACAGAGCACAGTCTCCCTACATTCCGGCTCCAGCTGCTTCCTTCATTTCAGGAAAATAAACTAGATTATTTGCAGAAGGACATCATTTTGTTGGTGGTGTTAAACGGAGACCCCAGATGATACTGCAGACTACCCTGAGATCTGCCAGCCAGCCCTGGTGTGCACAACCTGATGTAACCCAAGTAGTTGAGAAGCCTGGCTTTAGAGCAGCTTGTTGGGCATATGTCAGTTCTGCCTGGTTTACACTTGCTGTGGAAGCAGAGTTTCAGAATTTCCATTGACAATCTCTGGATGAGGAACTGGAGTGTTTTATGTGTATGTATATGTACATGTATTTTATATGTCTGTTTATACACACCACCACCACCACATGTGCATGTACCCCACATTCATAGTAAAATAAAATTTGGGATGTTTAAAGAATGAGCAATTGCAGTTGGTGGTTAGTAGGTCTGTAAAGAACTTATTTTTCATACTCATAGTTAAGGTCAGAACTTTAATTGGGTGATCGTTTTTTAAAAAGGTAATCAGATACTGATTGTTAGTTAACATTGAAGATTGGAAGACTACAAATTGTGTCTGAAAGTCTTAAAACTCAGAGCTAAGGAGGAGTTCAGCCCTTCCATCTGAGAGAAGTCTTCAAAGTGAAGAGCTGAGGAGAGCTGGAAGATGTGCTGTAAAGTTACAGTGAAGTTTCAAGCTGGCCAAATTCTGTCCAGAGGGAACTTCAGTCTTAGACTTTGAAACATTTGAGTCACCATAGGAGCCGTGAAACTAAAGAAAGGTTGTCGGGTAGTATCTTCTGTTGCTCGCCAGTTGTAGGTTGTGATGAAGACTTGGTGGATGTGGTCTGAGCCAAAAAACTATTATGAACTTAATTAGCTGCGGAAGTCTGTCTGGCATTTTAGGGACTGGTAAACAAGCATATTTAACCTGCCAATTACATTTAAGCAATATTATAGTTCCATTTTAAAAGCAGCACTAACTAGAATTCATTTGACAAATTACACTGGTGTAACACAACTGATGTAAATTTTAGCAGTGGATTGACTAAAGTAAGCACGTCAAAATAGGCATTTGCTGTTGTGCGGGATGTCACATAACTTGTGTAGCAGCAAATATCTTCTGCCTTCTTAAGTTGTGCCAATTCAAATTGGAGATTTACAGTGCCAGTGGACATAAATAACAGGATTCTGGATGCCATATTATGTTCTCTTATGTAAATGATTCCCCTGAAGAGCATTGTAATTTTTTTCTAATCTTGTAAACATATTTTCTAGTGGTTATGTCAATCCCACATTTGTGCTGTAGGGACCAAGCTACGGAGTTCCAATAGTATTCATAATTTGGTGGAAGCTGCAACAGCACTTAAAGCAGTAGGACATAGAACCCTTTACTTTAGGAGCCCTTGGAGACAACAAGACAGAGTATTGCTTCTCTTTCAGTCAGTTAAAGGAAGTGGAAGAAGCGAAAATCCAGCAATTCATGTACCATATTTTTCCATCTATAAGACCCTGCCATATATTAGACCCCTACACTTTTAAGACCTCAAATTAATAAGATTAATACATCCCCCTTGAGGTCTCCTCCATCCCACCCCACCCCCACTGTTACCTTTCCTTTCCACATTTTGAAGACTCCTTTGTCTGTTTTGCTTTTGCAAGAGGAGGGCAATCAAGCTGGAAAGAAAAGAAAACAGCAGGGGGTGGGGTGAGAAGAACTCAAACTGAGTTTCACTTTCTTTCTGGCAACACTTTGTTTTGCTTTTCCACATGCAAAGGCACGTCTTAAACCTCCAAGCCTTTCCCTGCTGAAAAGACCCCACCAATTCTGGGGGTGGGGGTGCAGAGAGAGAGGCTGCGAAAATAAAGGGAAACAACAAGGTCAGTCGAGGTTCTCTTCCACCCCACCCCCATCACTTGGGAAAGGCTTATTTGTGTGTATATGAACCCCTCCCCCCACACCCTTAATGTTTAGCGTTTTAGCAGCAAGGATGGCAGTATCCACTTAGGTGGCAGCAGAGCCCTTGAGGGAAGGGCATGGAAAGGATGTTCATGGAAAGGTTAAAATAAACACAGAATTTTCTAATTGTGGATTGTCTGAAAACTATGAACAACCGGGCAAAGAGTTCTATAGACCCAAATGACAGTGTTTTTTTTAAAAAAAGAAATGCAGTGGCATTTCCACATTGTTTTGTCATATTCCTAAAATCTGAAACTCCCAAGCTACTGTATCGCTGCAGTGGGCATCTGTGAATAACATGACAACTTCACAAAGTCCATTTTTTAGCAGGACTTGGAAAGAGGTACCTGGTGATTGAATGGTGGCTCTCTCCTGGAATCTAAATGGATGGCAAATGACAAAAGGGAATTGGTAGCATTTTCTTACTTAACTGGCCAGGGCAGTATTGTAAGTTTGGCTTCAAGACTTGGCTACATTTGTTTCACTTTTTGTTTTAGATTCCTTGTACAGTGGTCCCCCGCCATTTCGTGGTTCATATACTGCAGTCCTGGTATATTGCAGGACCGCAGTATAGTGGTACCTTGTATAAAGGAATTAATTAGTTCCAAATGAAATTATGTTAACCAAATTTTCCTTTATACAAATTTCCCATAGGAATGCATTGAAAACAGAGTAATCCCATTTTTATGTTGTACGGATTTGCCCCATAGGTGATTATGTTAAGCAAATTTCCCCTATCTCCGGAATTTTTTATGTTGTACAGATTTTATATTATACAAACTGTTTGTTATACAAGGGTCCACTGTATATGAAAGGCAAAGGCCCTGGGTTAAGTTGCTTGGGCCTGTTTGAGGCCTACTGCACTTAACCCAGGCCTGACAGGCTGCCCCAAATGGGCCTCCAATGGGCTTTCTGGGCCTGTCAAAGGCCGCAGAAGTGGTTTCTGACAAACCGGAAGTGACTTCCAGATGGCAAGAAACTAATTCTGGGGCCTGGGAAGCCTGTTGGGGGCCCCTTCAGGGCAGTGCCATGCCCCCCTCCCCAGTCCTCACCTGGCTCAGCATCCCCATATTGTGGATTTTCAATTATCGCGGGTTAGGTTAGGTCCCTAACCCCTGCGATAGGTGGGGGATTACTGTACTTCCTTGTTTTGGAAACTTAGAGGAATGTGGCAGATCTGTTGCTGATTTTCATTACTGATGGTGCCGAGCTGGTGGGATATTTTTCTCTTCACATTTTCTTATTTGCCTTCCCTTCTCAAGGATTTTGACTTTCTTATCTTAAGATGGCCTTGTTAAATCAAGGTTCCGTTCATATCCCTGTATCTTTTTCTGAAGGACTTTGATTTGCTTGTCTCAGTGTTTTGTTTTTTATTAAGTTAAGTGGCATATCTGGCTTCTGAAATGGCATTGAAATACAGATGTCTTTTCAAACATACTCTTAGAAAATGCCGAGTTAAGAATTCTGGGAAATGTGCCTTCTCTCAACTCGCATTGCCTGTTCATCAGTCTGGGTGACTGCAGCACTTTGAACAGATGTATAGATATGCCAGCTAGATGGACTTGTTCCTGGATTACCCTTTTCTGTGCGTGTCAGTTCCCTGCATGTCAGTTGTTGTTACAAAAGAGGCCTTGCAACACTGATATACATCATGCTTGGGTGTGGGGAGTTTCCCTTTGTTTCCATCTGTATTGAAAGATTTTGCATAATTGTTGGTGAGATTATTCCTCTTTTTGTCATTCCTGTTTTGCTGTTTTATACAATGACAGGTTAAGAATAAATTATGTCAGTGCCTCAGCAAGTCAGACATGCCTTCTTGGTGTCTCTCTGTTGTTTTAAAAATGCCTTGCTCTGCTTACCCAGACACAAGTTCAGAGTGTGAAGTATTTTTCTTTTTTCAGTAGAAACAGAAGTGCTCTCCCAGGCAGTTGTTTCTCTAGCACGTTCTTGTCATTGATGCCATTTTGGAGCATATGGGCGGGAGGGGCATATTTCTTCTAAGAGAAGTTTCAAAACTGAAATCTGCGATAGTAGTGTTCCTTGATCTACCTCCTTCCCTCTTTTTCCCAGGCAAACTCGCCTCTGTGAAGGTGATGCAAGAGAAGATTTACTGATAATCAGAGAAACATCTTCGATATCCTTAAAATCTTGATAAAGTGTTCTGCTTATATACCACCCCATAGCACTTCAAGCACTCTCTGGGCAGTTTACAATTTAATTATGCAGGCTAGACATTGCCCCCCTCCCCCCGCAAGCTGGGTACTCATTTTACCGCCCTTGGAAAGATGGAAGGCTGAGTCAACCATGAGCCGGCTACCTGGGATTGAACCCCAGAGTTTTAGCTGCAGTGCAGGCACTTAACCACTGCGCCACGAGGCTCGTAAAATCTTAATAGACCTGAATGTGCTGCTTTTCTGTGGGATTTTAATTTCCTCTGCCACCCAGATTAATAAATTTGAATAAGAACATAAGAAGAGCCATGCTGGATCAGGCCGAAGGCCCATTTAGTCCAGCTTCTTGTAGTTCACAGTGGCCCCACCAAATGTGTCTGGGAGTGCACGAGATTAGATATCTGTTTCCTGATACCACTCCCCTGCCTCTGGCCCTTGAAGCACCCTGGTTTTAAGCCTGGAGATTACACATCTCCACCATGGTTTATAACCAGTGATGGAGTTTTCCTCCAGGAATCTGTCCAATCCCCTTTTGAAGGCATCCAGTCTGGATGCCATCACCACATCCTGTGGCAGGGAGTTCCACAGACTAACAACACACTGGGTTGAAAAAAATTTCTTTTGTCTGTTCTCACTAACTAGGGAAACAACCACCAAAGCCCGTTGTCTAATCAGGTGATGGTATGTTTTGAAAGCCTTGAGATCTAGAAACATGTGGCTTCTACTGAAAGCTGAAATTTTTCAGATGCTGTGCTTGAGATAGGAGACACCCTTTTGCAACTTTATTGATTATATTAAAGACCAGAAGCAAATACTTTATTTCCAAGTTGTGTCCCTTCTGCACATTTGTGGTCTTTATGGCAATGGGAAGAACTTGAAAAATGTTTGTGGGCAGTCTCTGTGGAATGCTCAGAAAGTGGACGATCCCATGCACAAGAACTTTTCTGTCATGTCTTAAATAGATTGGATAGAAATAGTACTGAGTTGTGTGCTTCTTATAGGGGTGTAATGTAGAATAGTTTTCTGCTGTGCTATCTATGTAAACATTTTCTAAGTTTAGACCAATATGTTACATATGTCTGGATGGCTGCTTGGACGGTTACTTCATGTCCTTCCTTGTTCCGTGACTAGTTTTGTACCGTGACAGTGTTGGTCGCGATCACGTGGTTTTGTCCCTGTTTAGTCTGTTTCCGTTTTCTCACAGTCTTGTCTCGTGACAACTGTTACTTTCATGGTCTTGTTCCATGACAAATTCTGAATTTGTCTTGCTTTCTTAACCCTTTTTTAAAATATCGTAAATAAAACTTTTTTGATATTTCGATTTACTGGTCTTCCGGGATTTACATGTCAATGCTACAGAATTTTCAGTACTTTCTTTAATAAAATTTGCACTGCATGGTGTTTCCCATAGGGAAACTAATGTCGTATGCCACTTCAGCCGCTAACCACTAGGTGGACACTGGTTGTTGCATAAGAGTTGTTACCACACGGTGCCTTGTCTCGGAACAAGAACCAGGAACAAACTGTGACAAGAGAATGCCCCAACCCAGCACCAGGTACAGTATTGTCACACTCTGATCCTGCTCTGGGGGCGTGCTCAAGACAAATTTCAGCTGTTGCGCGACAGACATGAAGTAAGATTTTTTTTGTACTGGTCCGAAGCACAACACTTACAGAGACAAAATGGACGTGAAGTAACTGCCTTAGCGTAAGTTGCAACTAGAGTAGGCCAGTTGATTCTTTAAGGATTTGATGAGTTAAATTGACTCAGTAGGCCTAGTTTAGTGATAAGAGATGGACATTAATTGGACCATGCACCAGAAAAACCGATGAACCAGTGTGTTTTGGCACAGTTAGGTGATCCTGTTTTGCTGAAACAAAATGTAGCACCCAGCTTTTTTCCACTTGGTGTTTTTTCTTCAGTCAAACGGGTTGGCCTGCACAACCCCTTCTCACTCTGCCTATTGCCGCCGCCTACTTTGTCCTGCTGCCACCTCTGCCTCTTCTGCTACTGTTGTGGGTTGTTGGTGCCATCTTTAGAGACTCCTGGGCCTGTTGCCTCTGCTTATGCATTCACCTATCAATGGCATATCTCTAGTTGTGACTTACTATTCTAAGCAACAGGATTTCAGCTAGTGCCTCCCTCAAAATATAAACAGCATCAAAGAACATATACTATTGAATGGGCATATTCATCATTTCTTTTTTCTTTCTTTGAAAAAAAAATCCATATAAAGCTGTGTAGTTGCTCTTACATGTTGCTAAATCTACCCTCCTTGCCCAAATTAAGTGTTTCCATTCAGCTAACTGGCAGTTGGAAGTGCAGTAGTGCCTCGTAAGATGAATGCCCCTTAATACGAAAAACTTGTAAGACAAATGAAATTTCCTGGAATAGGAAAACCTCATAAGACAAATTCAATGCATTCCTATGGGAACCACATTAAACCACATTTCGTAGGATGATTTTTTTTGTAAAATGAATTGACCCTTAGAACAAATTAAATTCATCTTAACAGGTACCACTGTATCTGGAAAATCTCTATAACACACAAAAATGACATTTTATTGTTTATCACTGTGTGTGTGTATACACATATATGTGGGTCAGACTCCTATTGTACAGCCTTATACTTAACTCCTGTGGTGATTATATTATTAGCCATGGCTGTTTGGGGAAATTAAAAACTTCCCATTTCCCCTCACCCCCAGGTTCTGGTGATCCCTACAGAACTTTTTTTTTATCTTGGGGAGGCCTTGGAGAGCTAATGAAAGGAGCCCTTTAATGCCTGCAAATAGCTGTGGATCCCATGCCTGCTATCAAATAAAGGATGCATAAAGTAGGGTGGGAGGGCTCCATGTTAAATGGATCTATTCAGGTTTTTGTTTGTTTTCTGTTAAGTCTACCAACTGGAGCCACACAAAATAAGAAATTCAGAAAGGGGAGCTAAAGAACTGCAACCAGTGGATCCTACAGTGACAAGCATTCACACTATCTCTCAGTTAACCAAGGATTTTTACTCAACTCTCAAAAGCTGGCCAAATATGACGTCAAAGCAGTCAATTGGTATTCTTGTTTTATATATTGGGAACACTGAGATGGAAGAGTGTGTGTGTGTGTGTATCTGCTAGAAATCATCCAAAGACTTGATTCCGGTAGATTCTGGTGTTCTTTCTGGCCTGAGGCTGTCTGACAAGTCTCAGTCTTAAACTTATGCATTAGGTACAGAATTAAAGTGTTTGTTTTGTAAGGTGTTTCTGAATAGCTAGGATGTATAGAAAGTATACAGTGCTGGTAAACTGAGAAGATCAACTGGAAAGGAATGATTAAAAATGAATAAGGAGAGCCAAGGAAAGTGAGTTGGAGGGCTGGGGTTGGGGAAGGAGTGCTTAACAAAGGCATCGATGTTATAAATGCACAGCAAAATTTTCTATTAATAATAAATGCTGTGGTATAGAACAAATGTGCCAGAGTAAGTTATTGCACTTTATGGATTAGGTCAAAGAGAAGCAAAGAAGCAATGCTGATGGTGTTTGGAGGTTCTGAGACTTCAGGAAATAAATGGATGAACATTGCTTTGAGGGGGTGGGGTGGATCAAGGTGGTATATTGAATGCTTTTTTTTCTTCCAAGAAATCTTTAAGAGGCAGTAATTGACACTGTAGCCTCAGTGTGAAACTAAATTCAGTTCTCAAGGGAAACCTACCCTGAGCTTGAATAGAGGGGTGTGCAAAATGGTTACTTTAAAAAAATCATTTGGATTCCTCTTGATATTTTCTTACCCTCTTTGTTTTGTATCTGGCTGTAAAACTTCCTATTTTCTTCCCACACTGAAATTTATGCACAATTTAAAAACCTTTTTCTAACCTGAATATCGTTTATCTATATTTGTGCAGATTTCACCTCTCAATAAAAGAATATTTGACCAGAGGTATGCACATTGCAGCTATTTATATTCTGAAATGCATACATAACATACATGCCAAGATGCCCTAAGCACATCCGATCTCGCCTGATTTTGTAAGCTAAGCAGGGTCGGCCCTGGTTAGTACTTAGATGGGTGACCACCAGGAAATACTAGGTGCTGTAGGTGCCTGGAGTAGGAACTGGCAAACCACTCCAGTCTTCCTGCCAAGAAAACTCCATGGACCTGGGTCACGAAGAGTCGGTCATTACTCTAATTACGCAACACACACACATGCATATTTCAGCTATTTACATTCTGAAAGGCATATATAACTTAGCATACACTTTGGTCCAGTGAAATAGCCTCAGTTCACAATGGAGCCTCATGGTGCAATAGTTAAAGTGCAGTACTATAACAAAGACTCTGCTGATGACCTGGGTTCAATCTCCATGGGCTCTGGTTCTTGGCTCAAGGCTGACTCAGCTTTCCAGCTTTCTGAAGTTGATAAATTGAGTACCCAGTTCACTGGGATAGGGGCAGTGTGTATCTTGCATAACTGAATTGTAAACTGCCCAGAGAGTGCTTTAAGCATTATATAAGTAGCACATTTTGTTTTTTGAAATACCCCCATAAGCCAAATGGTTACTTCCGTGCTCTGATATTATTGCCCAGGAAGAAACTGGACATGCAACTCCTTTATGATTTGTTTGGTGTCAAGTTCAGGAAGAAGGAGGGTGGGTCAGTCAGTGGGAGCAGAGGTGAAGGGATGGATGCCTGGCTCTATCATGAGCAGAACTGGGGAACATTATGTTTTAAAAGGAACCCATTGTACTACAGATTACTTTTGAAGCTCTCAGGTTATAACAGTGCATGTGCTCATCATCATGACAGTCTCTGCTCAGCCCTCTCTTACACCTGGGAGAGTGCCAAAAATGCAGACTGATAGAAACATCCAGAAGAAAAATGAGGAGCAGATAGTTTGCAATACCTTGTATTCCAATAAGAATAAATTATAAGAATACAACTAAGTTGGGGGAGGGAAAGTTCCCTCCTTAATACTATAGTGATTATGTCTAAGGGAATAGTAAAGCTAAGAGGGATAGCCAAAAAGGTGATGATGCCATGTTCCTGCTATCATCACAGTTCTTTTCATAGAAGTAATTTGTGACCTATTATTAGAAAAGTCCACTGTTAGCAGCAACATGCAGTCAGCAAGACACCAATTACAAGTTAATGGGTGGCAGTGCACTGCCAATAACACTGACAAAAATAATTAATTTGGCAAATATGTATTATTTTGCTCGGGTTATTTACCATCTCCACCTCCTTCTGCCTTCTGACCCCCCCTCCAACTTCTGGTTTAAAAAGTCCTTCTGCTTCTAGGTTTCAGACATTTAGGACAGTAGGGGAGGGCTGAAATGCTTGCATAATTGAGAGTGAAAATAAATTAGAGTTTATACTGCATTATTCTTTATAAAGGTAGATGAGAGAGAGGTTTTAGCTTTGATCCATGCAGTGCTTCCAATTAAAAATATGTATATAACCACAAGGCTTTCTTAGGTCATACGGTCTTTGGAACATTTATTGCAATTAGTAGTCATTGTGGTGATGTGTTGGAAGAAACTGAAAAGTTGGTTGCTCTAACCTGGCCCCTTTCAAGTGTGGCACAACTACAGTTTCCTGGCAGAACTGAGGGAGTTGTAGTACAACACTTACAGAGAAAGTTTCTGAGGAAAATTAGCAGAGTTCATGGCAAGAGTAAGACAAATAATACTTGGTGTCCTTCTGACTAGCTGATGTAGTTGAGTCCAAGGTTCTGAGGATACTGCTTTGTGTCTTAATTTGGGCTTCATTGTCCTGCTTCATTTGCCTTCCTTTAGTGTGTAAGAATCCAAGGAATGGCTGATAATACTGTCAACCATTCCATGTGGTACCCCACAGTCAGTCAGGTGGAGTTTTTGGGGTTGCCTATGATTTCGGAAGCTAAGGAAGCTAAGCAGGGTTGGCCCTGGTTAGTACTTGGATGGGCGACCACCAGGGAATACCAGTTGCTGTAGGCGCTTGGAGTAGGAACTGGCAAACCACTCCAACATTCCTGCCCAGAAAACTCCATGGACATGGGGTCATGAAGAGTCATTCCCAAAGAGTCAGTGTAGCGAGCAAGCCTCAGTCTGATGTTTCTGCTGAGACAGATGATGCTAAGGGCCACACGAAATTGGAGAGAATATTTGCAGGTTCCCGTTCCAGCTGTAGGCTGTCTATGTGCCACCCATTTTGGTTCCACTGCTACTTCTAAAACTTAGAGAACAGACATATCTGCCTCGAGTGGCAGGAATAAGTGTCGGAAATGACAACACAAAAAGTGTTCCTCTCTGAAGCTGGTGGGAATACTTAATCAGGCAGATGTTTGCCATTCATCAGGGCTGGTGTCAGGTTTATGGTGCTTACACAGGAGTGATGACTGTTGGGGGGGGGAGAAAGGGAGGGAAAAACGCTGTCTTGGGAGGAGTTAGTTCAGCTGACATTTTACTTGGATATGAGCAGACTTTCATAGAATTCCTGTTTCAGAGGGGCTGAAGAGCTTTCCCTTACTGAGCAGAACTAGTCCTGACTCCAAAGTGGATCCAGTGTGGAAAGCCACTAAATATATATGTTTCCTGTCTTGCAGGAAGCATCTGGTTTTGAGATCCCTCCCTCCCTTTCTGTGCCTCTCTCTTCCTCTTTTGAGAGTATTTTCAAGAGAACTATTGGCAATGCAGTGTGTTGCTTATGAAGCAATTTCCAGAATACGGTCCCTTAGGGTTTTTGAACTGAGCCTAACATGATTAATACTGACGAGGAATCGTGGGTTATTCTGGTGGACTATAAAGAGCCAAATTCTTGCGTAAATTCAGACAAGGCAAAAGTAGACTTCCCCTCCAAAGCCCTGTAGTCCCAGCTGTGGCCCATGGCTATGCATTTGACAGATTGCGCTCAACTGCAGCTGCTCTCCAGTTAGAAGTGGAAGTGATTTAAACTGAAGAAACTATCGGAAAATTCCAGTCAGACAGCACCACTGGGAACATGTGGAGCTAAAATAATGAGGGGTGTGTTAGTTGGACGGTGTAGGGGGGTTGAATGGTGGTGGAAGGAGGAATGTAAGTTGTAATGAGGGCCAAGGGATGTTAAAAGTCCCTTGATTGTCTCTTCTGCATGTGTTCATTCTTGTGATAGAGTTAGTAAAGCAAATGTTCATCCTTGATGACATGAACCTTTGGCACATTTCCTTAATTTATGCCTTATCCAATGGTTTCAAGATGTTTTAGAAGTTAATAGGTAGTCTAAGTAAGGTATCTTGTGCCAGGACTTGAAAAAAGTCATCTTCCTGAATTATGCCAAACAGAATCTTCTAGCCCAGTGATTCCCAAACTTTTTGGTGCTAGGAACCAGTTACAGTAGTACCTTGTCTTACAAGCATAATCCGTTCTGGAAACATACATGTAAACCAAAGCACTCTTGTGTTAAAATAAATTTCCCCATAACAAATAACGGAAACTCAGATGATTAGTTCTGGGGCCCCATAGACAATGTACACGTACCTGGCTGTGGAATCTGTTGTTTGGGACTAACAACTGCATTTTACTCTGTGTTTTTAATGTGACAATAATAAAATGCAATTTGTATCCCTATTAACACTTGACTAGTTGCCCCATGACTAGAAATTGTTTGTAAAATAAGAATGTTGAAAACAAATTGAATAAAAAACAATATAAAGAAAAATAAAACAAATCCCTAACCTGCATGCTTCTTTGAAAACCTTTGTGGCTGGTGCAAGGGAGACCCGTGTTCCTCTCTCCTCCATCTGCTTTGGAGGCTTGCCTGAGACTATTCCAGATAACCCCCCACAATCCAGCAGGGTGCGGTGGGGATCCACGATTGCCTCACTTGTGATCATGGGACCTCCTCCAGTGCTCATATTTTAAGACACTGCTCATTGGTTAAGGCAGAATTGATCAGGAATTTTTGCTTGTCTTGCAAAACACTCGTAGACCAAGGTACTTGTAGACCATGGTATGCGCATGTGTGCGTAGAACACATACCCCTGTTCTGTCCATGATGGTTGCTCTAAGAAGGAAAAGCTTCATGTATTGGGGGGGGGGGGAGAGAAGTGCATGTGCCCACTTGGCTGCGCACCTTAGGGAACCTTACTGGCCACTGAAACCCAGTCCTCAAGAGGTTGCAGACCAGTACAAGTCTGCAGCCTGGGGTTTGGGGACCCCTTCTCTAGCCAACATGCCAGATTGTCCAGGCTAGGTGGAACGCTCTGGAATCCATGTTCCAGAAGGTTCCTGTGTAGAGATGGGCACGAAACAGAAAAATGGCGTTTCGGTTTTTCGTTTATCATTGAGAGGTCTGTTTCGGTTCATTTCCGTTTGTCGTGACAAACGGTAACGGAAACGAAAAAATGTTCGTTCTGTGCCCATCTCTATTCCTGTGTATTGTGAGAGCTGGACTCGAGTTTAGGATCTTTTCTTGCTTTACAGTTCTGTGCTTCTGTGGAAAGGTAACTTTTCCAAGCTCTGTCTTATTCCCATCATCTCGTTCCTGATAGTCCAGTTGTAGTGATCAAAAAAAGGAAATGAAGTGTTCCTCTGAAATAGATTTGAAAGTCTATATAGTGGTGGAGAGGTTTTTGCAATATTTGAGTCAATGTTTTACACTGCAGTATTTAAGACACTATTTTAGACAATGTTTATCAATGTTTATGTTCTCATTTGTTTGCTGTTTGCATTTGTCCTTGCATTTCTACAACTCTGCTTCTCTATAATCTATGCGTAAGACCTTCTGGAACACAAATTATTGAAAGCCGTGTTTTCTAACTGTTTGCATGTTGGTTGTTCTGCATAAAAGCTTCAATGTTCTTTCCCCTCTCCCCGCTGGGGCTGGTGGGAGATGTAGCGCAATGTTGCCAGAAGGCTGCAGGTGGGGAAGGGATGCCTTATAATCATCTAGCGCACGTGTGTGACAGGGCAGGCAGCTTTCTCTGGTAAAGTGGATGCAAACAAACGCCTTTTAAAACAAAAGCACCTGGAGCCAAGCATGCATAACTGAGGCTATTTAGCCCGGGAAGAGGGGTGTCCTTGTAATATACCCATGGGAAGCAAGAGAGACTAAGAGCTTTTTTAAAAAAATGACTTTATGGAGGGAAAAAATGAGAAAGCAATAAAGTTGTTAATTGTGCAGCTCACCAGGAAAAACAAGGGTGTGTGTGTGTAAGTGAGCAATGGTGCCAAAATGCCCTGCCTGGTGGCTTTTGACTTGGGAAGGGCACGAAGAGAGATTTGGGGGGGGGGATTTGTACTAGGACAAGAAAGAACTGAGTGGGGGCAGGGAGAGAAGGCAGCCTACCCTTCTGTATTGGCGTATCTGGTATCTCGTACATGGGCGCAATTCAGAAGTATTTCTTAAAACATTTATAGGCCCCCCCTTTTTTTTAAATCACAAGATGCAAGGCACATATTCACCTGGAGTTCATCAAGCACAGGAAATCTGGTAAGAGGCAAATTGGAGGAAATCAGGTTTCCCGTGTAAATAACTAATTCTAACTGTGAGGGAGAAAGGGGAAATCTAGAACATTAAGTTGGAGTGCGTGGGAGATAATGCGGGTCTGGCATCTAAAGATTAGCTACAGTCTTCAGGAACTTTTAGAACAATGAGTTTGTCGTGGAAGGGCAGTTCTGAAATATTCAAAAGGAGGACACATTTCCTGTGCTTATTCAAGATAAGAGTGACTTGTACTGTCCTGGCGGGATATATGGAGAAGATCCAGGTCATTAATAAACCATGCACTTTTGATCTAGGAAATCCCAGGTTGGGTCTCTAGGAAGACTCGGGAAAATAACCTACCTACAACCCTGGGAAGTAGCTCCCACACAGGGCTGACAATGCTTGTCTAGTTGGAATAGTTCTATAATTCAAGTTCTGTTCAGTTGCGTAATCCATAATTAACAGCAAAAGGGAAGTGGGGAGAGACTAACTCTGTCTCTTCCCATTTGACTTTTTGTGTGTGAGCGGTAAATGAGACTGAACAGAACAATTTTCTGCTGGTGCGTTGGTTCTGCACATGATCAAGAACCTTATATTCTTCAGACATGTCACAGCTTGTGTGAGCAAAGTGACAGGAGAAGGTTGGCCTCTTGGCAACACACTGCAATTCCCATGTAGCTCATTGCTGTTGTAGAGCAAGAGAATCCAGATGCATGCCTGCTTCTTTAATACCTTTGGAAAATAAGGGAAACAAAAGGTTTAAAAAAAAGAAAAGAAGAGACTGATAAGATGGTCATACCATACTATAGTTGACCATTGATCATATTGCTATGATAGAAGGACTGTAATATTTTATTCTTACAATAAGACTGTATATGTCCATCAAATCAATTGTGCAGTATCTTCAATGGCAGCTGTTTGAGAAGTACCTGCCATTTCAGTCCACCACTTTTTGTCATACACGTCTGGAGAGGTATTAGTATTCCTACAGTATGCTTGAGTGCAGCATATGGTAAACTATGGATCATACTGCTAATACAATTTCCAGCAAAATGCTGCTGGATTTACATTTTAGCATTTAGGATTTGGCTTTGGTTACTGCTGAGTTTTAAGGCCTCTGTTACTTGGCCAGCAAAATTGTCATCTGGTGAACAGGTTGGCTGTTTGTTAATGAAACCCAACAGCTGTTGTGACCCCCTTACTAATGTTTATTTTCTATCTGGTGATATTTTTAAAATAGTCCTTCTGTAGAATATTATGGGATAAATCTGGGATCGGACTCTTACTTCTTCAGTGTTGATTTAGCTAGTTGACAATGAGACTGGAAAGTACCACCGTGGAGCCATATTGTACACCTTCGCTGTATTAGGAAGACAACCTCTTGCTTGTCTTCTTGTGAAAGGGGAAAAGGTGATTGCTCAGTCATTCAGAGATGACATTGTGTGACACTTTAAGAAACTACTTGGTATGGAGATGAGAGTTGGGATTGCCTTGCTGTAGAGGATTGTCAGTTGTTGCATAGCATTAGCTAGTATTAGCATCCCAACTCTCTGAGGTTTATACCGTCACTGTGGTTAATAAGCCCATTGTTGACCTGTCCTACTCTAACTCTGTTCTTCCTGTCTTTCCTGTCTACAGATAACCATTATCTTTAAATCTTACCAAGACTGTACAGATCAGAAGGTGTATCAGGCAGTGACTGATGACTTGCCAGCCGCTTTTGTTGATGGCACAACGACCGGTGGAGATGGGGACACCAAAAGCCTGCGTATTCTGGAGAGAGTGAGTGGCAAATATGTGGAAATGCACGCCCGCTACATTGGGACCACCGTGTTTGTGCGCCAGCTTGGCCGTTACTTAACACTAGCCATCCGCATGCCGGAGGAGCTTGCCATGGTTTATGAAGAGAGTCAGGATCTACAACTGTGCGTGAATGGATGCCCCTCAAGTGAACGGATTGATGACAGTGGGCATCTGCCTTTGCCAGTGAGGGGTCAGCTCCTTCCCCCTGGTGCTTCAAGTCAGACCTGGTCTGTCTACACACTGGAGAGTGCTACTACCAAATGCCACGAGAACATGCTGTTGAAGGACATCTATTTTTACTCTTGTGTATTTGATTTGCTCACCACTGGAGATGCCAATTTCACTGCCGCTGCCCATAGTGCCTTGCAGGATGTTGAGGCACTGCACCCTAGAAAAGAACGATGGCACATCTTCCCCAACAGAGGGGGTGTTGCCTTGGAGAACAAGTTGTGTCTTACTCTTGGACTTGTGGGCTTGATGCTTCTTGTGTTTTTGTAGGGTATAGGGTGGGTGGGTTGAGTACAAAGGTTTTAAAATATATATTGTCATAATATATTGAGTAAAGAGTATATATGTATATACCATGTATATGAAGGGATTGTTTTTTTTTGTTGGTTTTTTGTTTGTTTGTTTTTTTGGTCCTGGGATGCCCAGCAGATTGTACATATGTATTACCATTTTTTCATGTATGTTGTGGATGTAATATTCCTTTTTGATTGTAATAATTCTTTGCTTTGCAGTTGGTGAAATGTTTTATAATGTCCTTTCATCAGGACCCAATAGAAAGCACTTTATTTTTTATATATTAAATATTTATGTGTACCAAGGTAATATGTACAGCTTATATACACTTGTACATATACCATGCCCAGTGCTCCCTCTAAGTATTACCTAGCTTAACTCATGTATTTACCCTTTCCTTTCCCCACTGCTGTTCCTCCCCTCCAGTTCCTTTGGCCAGTTCAAAGGTAATGTGGGAAGCTGGCTTGGGATGTAGGCGCAGATCTGCAAAAAGTTGGTTCTTCCTTTTTGACCAGGTGTAGATAGCTACTGGTTGTTGTTGGACTGGAGCTCCAGTCATGTCTCACTAGGAATTATATTGCCTGAGGCAGACAAGATTTGCAGCCCAGCACCTCCTGGAAGGCTGTGCCCCTGCCCCCTGCTTTGAACCTTGGGCCAATAAGTCTCTGTTTCACAGGAACCAGAGATATCATTTGCCATTGACCCGGATAATTAGAATATTCAAAAGTGTATCTTACTGCCCCCCCCCTTATGCTGAGAATATTTGCTTCCTGCTTTTTAGGGCTGCTTTGTGTGTGTTTCGTTTGTGCTTGGGCTATGATGCACAAGTACAGAATTACACACCGTGTGTTGACTTTTCATTAAGGGTACACATAGAAAATGGTGCCTCTTTTCCCTTTCTAGATGTTTCCGAGTGAAGCCGAAGACTTTCCCCAACCCCCTCTGGGTGTTTTTGGATTCTGCTCTTTTAATAGGTAGTGATATAGGGATGTCTTCAAGTTGTTGTTGTACTCTAGATAGTGGTAGGTGTTACTTGGTTAAATTATCTCTTCTGCCACTCCCTAGGCCAGAAGCCTGCAGGATTCCTAAACTATGCTTGAAGTTCGGAAATCAGCCTGTCCAAAGAAGGGGAGGAGCTTAGGTTCCTCTTGCAGCCTTCGTGGAAAGTTGTGGTGACAGCAGAGATAAATGTTTGGAGAAGAAATGGTGTTTCTTGGTGTATCTGCACTAGGTGTATCTGAAGAAACAGGAACAAGGGTAGAGAACTTAAGAGTATTCCACATGTTGTTGGGCATCTGTTGCTGATCCTCTCTTTCCCCACTACTGGCTAGGGTGGGTACTTCTAGAAGGCTAGAGGTTGTCTCTTTTAGAAGAGACTAGGGTTGATTGGTTCCCGTGCTGATGTTACTTTTTATCAAGTCCCTTTTCACGAGCATCTTCACAAGCATGTTACTCTCTTGAAACACACCCACAGAAAGCACATCTGATGGCTCCGCTTGGGGACTGACCGTTCTCTTCTAGCACAAGCTTCTGCGACCTACTGCCCACTTCAGCTGTGCAGCATGTGGCCTATGGAAGCTGGTGGCAGATAGCAATTTTCCTTTTCTTTGATGCCACATCTGTACTGCTTAATTTGGTGTGAAGACCCAATCCTCCTCCCTGATAGGTTTGCTGTTTTAGCATCCTAAAGTCGGCAGCTCGTACATGTGGGACTTAGCTTCCCAGCTCCCTTTAAAAGCATTCTTATCCAACTGAGTCATGTTCCGTCATTCACGTGTCATTACAACAAGGTCAGGAAGGTTAAAGATCAACCCTGTACCAGTGGGTTTTCTTACCTATGCCGGCCCAGGGGATACCATAGACTGAGGCGTATCCATTGTATACTGG
This sequence comes from Phrynocephalus versicolor, assembly GCA_023846285.1. Classification (NCBI taxonomy): domain Eukaryota; kingdom Metazoa; phylum Chordata; class Lepidosauria; order Squamata; family Agamidae; genus Phrynocephalus; species Phrynocephalus versicolor. The sequence goes on from JAHTLZ010000240.1 coordinate 24,559,842, forward strand.
CAGCAAAATTACATAAGGTTGTGGTTCATGCCTTCTCTTCCTAATGAAGAGTACAGAGAGGATGATTGTTTAAGGCGCAAATTAGGAGATCAGTGCTCTTCCCAGCTGCTTCCTCTTAAACTGATGTAAGGTTAGGAGATCTTCTGCTACTGCCGAATGAGCTCTAGCCAGGAAACTAAGGCACCATGTTAGGAACATACTTTGTGACAGCCTGCGGTAGACAACACTTGGCAGCCCTTGTTCCTCCCCCATTGGTTGTGCAGAGAGGAGATTTGCTCACCACTGGAGGCCAATTTCACAATAGTGAGAGGAGAACCACCAGTTATGGTTGACCTGAGAAGTGTTCTCCAAGTGTGATAGAGGTTTCTCCCACTTTTTTTTGAATTTTAGAGACTATGGGCCCTTCCTCCCACAAAGCATGTACTTCTCATGAAACCCTATCTTCTTCCACATTGGGCTTTAGGTAGGATGACCAGAGGGGGGGAAAAAGAGTGTGTGCCCGTACCTTAAGTTGAAGAGGCAATCACAGTAGGGGCTGTTTTTAACACAAGCTACCACTGCTAAAAATTCCCTCCTCTACACAAATGTTAAAGGTACATGAACATGGCCTTCTTTTATATTTGGCCACTCTAGGTTTAGAAATCCTGGCCCTAATCAATCTGCCAGGCATTCTGCTTGCGGACTAATGTGGGTTGTATAGAGGTGTAACCTGGCTTAGGATTGTATTAGTGGAAGACAGAGCAGTATGGCGGTTAAAAGAATGAGCTTGAACTGGTAGACTTTGAAATAAGGCCCAGCCACCCTCAGTTGGCACACCACCATTGGCTTGCCTTTTAGAATACTGAAATAAAACCAAGCACATGTATCATGATAATAGTTGACTGCTGGATGTGATTACTGGGATACTGATGGAGATAGAGAAAATCTACCCCTTGAACGGCTGAACTGGAAATATCTCAGAACAGGGGAAATTGCTGGCCATTGTATGGTCAGATTTATGAGTACTGGGCTGAGCTTGCTATTTAGCCCAGCTCTCCCACAGTTAATCGATGCAATCTTTACCTGTCCTTCCGTCTGTCCTTCCTGTACTTTAATTGTATTCTTGTATTTTAGCTGCCTAGGCTTGATAAGGCAGCATAGAAATTGAAGCAAAATTTTGCCCCAAGCCTCCCATTTTGGGGAGAAACACGATGGTCTTTAGAATAGTTGGATTTTTTTTTAATCCCTTTTCTGTGTGCCAAGTGGAATGGTATTTGTGGAAGAAGTCTGGTAGACGAGTCTAGAGTTGTAGCTGCAATGTGAGCCCATTGTAACCATTGTAAACAACAGCTGCGTGCTAGCTAATTTCCTGTGTTCTCAAAGCTCCATGAATATATATATGTATACACACTAATATCATGAAGTCCAGAGATAAGTAATATTACAGAAATGTTAGTACTTGGAGTGTAGACATCTTAATTTTTTTTAAAAAAAACAAAAGATTATTTTCACAGCCCTGTTGTGGGATTTCTTGAGAAAATGTTATTTGCACATGTTGGCTCTTGAAGTCCACCCCCGCCAAGACAGCTTTAGTTAATGCCAAACATATGGATAGTTTGAAGCTAGTGAGTGGTCTCTGGGGAGAACTTAGGCTTAGAGGGAACACTGGTTTTCACAGACACTCCAAATGGCTGTCTCTTTTAGAAGGCTTCAAACTTTTATGGTTTGGAGAAGCCCCCTACCCCATGTGCCCCTCCCTTTTTTTGAGAAGCTGTTTAGATGTGGTTCATAGATATACTAATAAGTATATGTTTGTGTAAAAAAAAAGAAAGGAAAAAGTGACCGTGCAGTGTATAAATATTTTAAATTATTGCGATAGGAGAATAAAGTTGCATACCATGCTGTGTGGAATGTTTGCAGTGTGATGTTACTGGCCCCTTGTGGGTGTTTATATACAACAGTTTTATTTCTTGTGAGCAGGTTACATTTCCCTCACAATCTTCTCCCAGTGCACTTGTAAGTGGTGCATTTTGGATGTCCTCACAGCCCTGTGAAGTAGTTCGGCTGAAAAAAGGGGGAAAGAACAATCAACATAAGGCTGGCTACCGTGTTTCAAAGTCCAGTGGCCACTAGAGATGTAAAATTTCCAGAAAGTTTGAAGCTCAGAACAATAATTGAAAAAAATGCTACATTAGCACTCCCCACCTCCATTTACAGCTTGAAAGTCATTCTCTTAATTTAGAAATATAAAATATGACTAGTATATAGGCAATTTGACTTGGCATAAAATTATCACACTTAGCATATTAAAGTACAGTGTATCCAAACAATGATTACAAACAGAATTTACTTTTTAAATAATATTTATTTGTAATTGTAACAAATGGAGTAACAATCTCCTGAACTGTTTACTAGTTTATGTGGAACAAAAAAAAAACCCTCTGCAAAACAATATTTAAAAATCCAGAATTAACAATTCATATTTCCTTTCCACAGTATTAAATAAAAAATAAAAACCTAATTCTCATAAAAAGAATTGAAGAGGAGGGAAATGTATAGAAGGAAGTGGGACTAAGTTTCAGTGAGTGACCATGAATTATAATCAGAATCATTTTTGTTGCTCTGTATTTTCTTCTAGTGGCTGAGGCCTAGTGAAGAGGACAGAACAGAACCAAACACTCCCACCCACATGCAAAAACAAAAATGAAACCTTTTTCTTGTGACAATAGCAGCACCACCTAAAGGAATAAATGCATCTTGTTCTTGCATTGGAGAGTTCAGTTTGTAACCTGTGAAAACTTGATTGTCCTCAGTGCACAGAAATTAGAATAATCTGATGCTAGGCATATTTTTGAAAGAAATATTTTACTGATGATTTGGAAAATATTAGAACACCCCATCTTAAAATATTTTATTCATCATATTAAAATTAAACATTCCATAATCATTGCTTTTTTCAATGTTCCCAATTTTTCGGGGAAAAATCCCAAAAGGCTTCAGAAAAAAAGTTTTTTACTATTTTTTTCTTTTTCTTTTTTCCCGGGCCTTCACATCTCTAGTGGCCACTACTACATGGATCTCTGGCATTCAATTCCAGCCTTTACACCACGGGTGGGGAACCTTTGGCCCTCAAGATGGTTTGGACTGCAACTCCCAGAATTCCGAGCCTGTGTTGCCAACGATAAAAGGATTGGGAGTAGTCCAGAACATCTGGAGGACTGCAATTTCCCCACCTCTGCTTTACACCGAGCTGTTGGGGGGGAAAAACAACAACTCCCAAGCCAAATGAGCAGGGTGGATCTTGGTATTCAGTGACTCCATTTCCCATGGCATGTCCCAAATTTTTTTTTGGTGAGGACATAGGAAGCTGCCTTACAAGAAGCCAGATAGTCTGTCCAGTTGAGTTCCTTATCCTGAGTGTCAAGAGCTTTCTTTGGCGTTGGGAGTTGTGTCCTTTCTGCCATTCTGTTCTCATTCTGGCTTGTCAATGGGAATTAGTCAGTGGTTCTATGATTGGATTGAATGGCCACAATCCGACATTATCGATTTAACAGCCTTTCAATGAAGAGCCAGCCTGTGTAGGCTTGGGAAGCTGCATAATCCTAGGCCAAATAGGAAATGGGAAGCCACTTCAGAGCACCTATTACTGAGGCAACCCTGACAAGGATCACTGTGTATCTAAATTGGCTGAACAGCATAATGAGATGAGAAGGGGGAAGGGGGGGAAGCTCCTGACAGTTTCCTTAGTTCTGAACAAGGCAAAGAAAAAATATCACTGCCTGGTTCTCACCTATCTACAATAAATCTTATCACTGGATCAAAAACACGGACTATATTCCATTTGGCAGGGAAATAGGATTTGTCTGAAATCTTACAGATCACACGTGTTCCTGAGTAAGCTGTAGTTTTTCTCTTGTATAATCACATAGTGGCCAAATCCTGACACTTAGGAAATCAAACTTCAGGAGGCCCATTGAATCATAGGGATGTGATGAACCAACTCTCCTGTTTAGTTTAGTTGATTTTACTTGGCCTAAACTAACTACAACTTGCTTGATCATAGTAAGTTGGATAGAATCATAGAGTTGGAAGAGACCTCAAGGGCCATCCAGTCCAACCCCCTGCCATGCAGGAACCCCATCACAGTATTTCCGACAGATGGCCATCCAGCCTGTGCTTAAAAACCTCCAAAGAACGAGACTCCACCACCCTCCGTGGCAGCATATTCCACTGCTGAACAGCTCTAACCATCATGAAGTTCTTCCAAATGTTCAAATGGAATCTCTTTTCCTGTAGTTTGAAACCATTGCCCTGAGTCCTAGTCTCCGAAGCCATGGAAAACAAACCTGTTCCCTCTTCAATATGACATCCTTTCAAATATTTAAACATAGCTATCATATCCCCTCTCAGCCTTCTTTTTGAAAGGCTTAACATTCCCAGTTCCCTAAGCTGTTCCTCATAAGACATTTTTTTCCAGACCTTCCACCATCCTGGTCACCCTCCTCTGTGCCCGCTCGATGTTGTCAACATCATTTTTAAATTGAGGTGCACAGAAATGGACACAGTACTCCAGGGTGGGGTCTGACCAGAGCAGAATAGAGTGGCACTATCACTTCCCTTGATCTAGATACTATGCTTATGTTGATGCAACCAAGAATCGCATTGGCTTTCCTGGCCGCTGCATCACACTGCTGACTCCTAAGACCATTTGAATCAATGGAACTTAGAGGAGTTGACTCACTAAATTGTTGTTGGTTCTAATGCAACTTACTATGCTAAGCAGCAGGGTTTTGGCCAGTATCATGCAAATGCCAGCTCTTGGAAATGGAACATTAGTACTTCCTATGAGCTTTCATTTTTTTGCTGTGGATGGAGGGTATACAACGCAAATGCATTTCATGAGCATTCAAGCACAGGGAGAAAAAAATGTGAATCATCATGGGTCCATCCCCTCATGATTAGTTCGACCAGAAATCCAAACTTTCCTCCAACTTTCTGAAAGGGGTTTTCCTTGCATCCAAACCACTGAACACTTGGCATCTGTTCAGAAAGCTTACATGGAAATTTATTTATTTACAAGATTTTTTGCCACCCCACTACCAATTACTGTATATGTGTGTAGGCGCTGAAGAATATTAGGGAGTTTTTTAAAAAAATAGGGGGCACGAAGGTGGTGTGAGTAAAAGGAAAATGAACTATAGGAGTCAAGATACATAACAGGACAGTGGTATTTCCTGCTTACCTTGGAGTCAGGTGGAAAGCAGCAGCAGGACTTGTTTAGCTGTCATAGGGACTTGGGGAGTCACTACATTTCCATTTAGCCCCATTTGGTTTGCTGTGGGGGAACAGGCTGATTCACTCCTTGTGTGGGATGATCAGATGATGTAACTGCTAGAGCAATCCAGTCCACCCCCAGAGCATTCTTATCTATATACACCTTTATGGGTTCTCTGACAGGCATAGCTGCTTTTTTAAATGGTGGAGGCGTTCCTGTTTTTGTTCAGTTCTGTCATTTGTGGTCATTGGGATCGAACAAAAGTAGCTGGCTGACTGGAGATGCCACAATGCTTTGGAAAAAAAAGTGCCGTCAAAGCATCAGATTCACTGCATTCATTGGTTAGCAAAAATTAAAAAAAAAACAATGGACACCTTTTGTCTCCCTTTCCCTCCAAAAGAAGATTTTAAAGTTTTCCATTTCTCAGGAGATGATTAAAGGAAAAGAAAGGCTCAATTGAGAAATGAGAGGCTTCCCCTTATGCTTGGAAGGAGAAAAAACAAAAAAGCATCCCACTTGTTTTTAACGGTTGCTATCAGATGCAGGCACCCAGGTTGCTTTGACAGTCGTGGAAAAAAGCAAACCTTTACAAATCATTCCTAATAGCATAGCATCAATTAAAAAAAATAAATCCAAAATGTCACCTTTTCCCATGCTCTCTACAGGAATGTTCAGAGAAAGTTTTCAGTTAAGCAGCTTCTCTCAAGAGACAGATTTAACACTCTTGAGAAATTTTTCACTTAAGTTTAAAAGGAAGTTCCTTTCTTTTTGAAGTTTGTATGAGGTGGCTATATTAGTCGATGCTAGCATAGCAGGAAAAATATAAAAAATGAAGACAAAAACATTGTGGCACCTTCAAGACGAACTGCTATATTTTAATGTGAGCCTTTGTGGGGAAGTCCACTTCCTCAGATGACTGAGTGGGACTCTGTTTTTCCTTGGCATTTCTTTTTGATCCAAAAGGCCTTGATCATCCCTTCAGGTGCTGTGTGTGTTGCTGACCCAAAATCACCCAATCCATGCACGTGGATGCCAAGGTTGCAGTATGCACTCCTGTCTGATCTTCAGCGACTCTATTTAGCATCAATCCTGACCACTCCAATTTGGCCATCTGGCCAAGCCCTTGGTGAATAGTAACTCCAGCTGCTGGCTATTCCATTGCAGAGGAGGATGGGGGGGGACCACTGCCCAAATTATGAATTCAGAGTACTATGGACATGAAACAGACATCACAATAATTTAGTGGTACCATTCTGTCTTATCCTTCACTCTGACAAACCCCAGGTCATTCTTACTCGTTTACAAATATGACCTAAAGGGGCCTAAAACTATAAATCAGGTTCATAGTTAAAAAGATATGAACATAAGCCTTCCACAACTAAGGTCTGTACATTTCACACTAGAATGCTGCATTTCAAAGTGAGAAAGCAAAATATTTTAAGCATCCGCATATATATGGCAGCATACTGGGTTGTAGCTTCTACCTGTTTCAGTACAGAACTAGCATGACCGATCAGTTGCATTTCTTCTAGAACAAGTATGTTTTCAATTCCAGATAAGGCTTTTAATATAAATACATTATAAAAGAATACACCTCAATACAGTAATGACCTATAGGGGTGCAGAAACAAGATCCAACTGTCCAGCCTGATCTAATAGCTGGGGCTGCAGGCACTATATACTTTTTTTAAAAAAAATCCCAAGTTCTGACCAGCTATTTGACTTTACAACCATTTTCAACTTTTAACAAGGCAGTGTCCTCACTTGTCTATACCCCTTCTGACAGATCAATCCTCTAGATCAGCTGCTCTGAATCTTCATTTGGCCACTGCCCTGTTAGGATCTCATTTCAGGTCCCAGCAAGGATACAACAGATATCTGGAAGCCCAGGTGGTTCTTGGAGTGCCACTCCCAGAAAACTTTTACCACCGGCTTTGCTGGCTGCGGTTTGTGGGGGTTGCAGTCGAAGAACACCTGAATTACCCAAGGCTTAGAACCGCCATTCTAGACCCTCTTGGGAACAGTTACAGAAGAGATTGCAAATAAACATAGGCAATGCAAACACACTAGCTTCTTCATGTTAGTGTCTAGTGACTAATGGACTTTTCTCTGCCCCTGAACTATTTCAATCAATAAAAACAACTATCAAAATCTCACTGAAGAAAAGGCTGACTTCAAGTGGTAGTAACTGATGTCACTGGACTGAGTACTGATTTACTGCAGAGTGGTGGCACCTACGGCCGTCCAGGTAGTGGACTCCAATCCCATTATCATTAGCTAGCCAAGTACAACGATAGTAGCAGTTTATCAACATCTAGATCAGAGAATATCTACCTTGCTTTACACATTCAATATTAGTGACTGCATAAGATTAATATTTAATTACAATAGAGGTATTGTCATCTTCTGTATTTTGCATTTTGTTGTTCTTAAACAAATATAGCCACCTTTAATTCTGTATTTACTATACCAGTAAAACAGATGTTACTGTTTGAGGAACAAATCTCAGACATCACACTTGCATCTGGAAAACATGGTGATGTATATTAGGCCAGGATCCTGTTACAAAGTGTAATTCTATGGTCTTGGTAATGTCTCTCTCTCTCAAGGAATAGTTGAAAAAAATGCTTAGAACACCTTTAAGACACATGTATCCCACAATACAGATTCTAATTCAAATACAGTAATACCTCATAAGTCGAATGCTCCTTAAGATGAAAAATTTGTAAGACAAATGTAATTGTCTTGCTTTCTTTCCCATTTACAATCATCTTATGAGGTAATGGGAATCACACTTTCCTTCAAAGCCGCACTGGGTGGACGGAGATCAATGGGATCCTACTTTGCCCACCAATTTGGTGGGGAAAGCAGGAGCCCATTGACCTTTGTGGGGGGGGGCTCAGAAGGGAAGCCGCGGTGGCAATCTGTTCGCTGTGGCGGGTGCGTGATTTTCAAAGGGTTCAAGCCCATGGCAGTTCAGCTCCAGCCCTTTGAAAACAACCTCCCCGCCTGCCACAGCCACTTAGCTCGGTCCCGGGGAAGAGGGGGTGGTGTAGCACACACAGATTGGATGCTGCAGGAAATGAAAGGCATGATAAGACCACCACCTCCCCCTCCTCTTCACCTGAGTCTCAGCGCAGAGACCTGGGCAAAGAGGTGGCTGCCCCCTCAATCACAGCCCCCCAGAGAGTGGATTTTGACAGGTCAGACCTATCAAAGTAAGCTGTCTGGTGGGGCTGTGGAGAGCAGCCTTTGGCTGCCCTTGATTGAGGGGATTTGGGACAGCCTTCCCATGGGAATGCATTGAAAACCGGAATGGATTAATAGGTTTTCAATGCATTCCCATGGGAAGGCTGGAATGGATTAACAGGTTTTCAATGTATTCCTATGGGAAAACGTAACTCATAAGACAACTTTTTTGTCGGATGATTTGACTCCTAGAAATGAATTGAATACGTCTTACAAGGCACTACTGTAATATCTAACAGTCTTGCTAAAATGCATACCTCCATAAATACACTAAAACATCAATATTTTATCATTAATGAAAGGAAATTGTCACTACTATGTATATTCCTGTATTTAGAGCTATATTCATAGGCTACAATATTTTGTCCCCTGGAAGATTGTGTTAACGTCCCACAGCCTGGAGGGGAATCACCTCCTCCAGAGGGAGATCTGATAGCACAAGCCTATTGGCTCTGAAATCAGAAGCATTCTGAGGCAGAACAGTGGTGGCTTGGGAATGACTGGTACAGTACTGATGTTACTATAAAATAGGAGAGAGAAAAATAACAGTCCTTTTGGACACATGGGGCTTTGGATCCACAGGCCAGAATCCTGTTCATCAAGGCATAATAATATGCTGTCCTAAATTTGCTGGGTATTCCGCCCTGGAAACAAAAAATGTGCAAGGCAGTTGCACAATGCAGATGGCACTTCCAACTTGGTGCAATTGTAGCTACCATGGATATACAGTGGTACCTTGTATAAAGGAATTAATTTGTTCCAAATGAAATTATGTTAAGCAAATTTTCCCTTATACAAAATTCCCATAGGAATGCATTGAAAATGGAGTAATCCCATTTTATGTTGTACGGATTTGCCCCATAGGCAATTCTGTTAAGCAGATTTCCCCTAACTCTGGAATATTTTATGTTGTACAAATTTTATGTTATACAAACTGTTATACAAGGGTCCACTGTAGTTACACATAGTTGCACAGCAGGATTTCAACCATTCAACACCTCCCTTATTCTGCCTTGAAACAAACCTCATCTGCTGCTACTACTTCTGCTCCCCCACCAACAGCAGTGGTATAAGGATGAGAGCAGTAGCAATTTGGATTTGTTCCTTTGTCATAGATTCTCATGCTCTATTTTCACCCAATTTCTCTTCTAGTATTATTTATGCAATAAATGCAGCATGTTCAAAAAAAATTCATCATGACTGAATCAGTCCAAGTGTTCCCAGCTATACAATTTGAAACCAAAATAGTTTGTTCTTTAAAATCCCAACTCATCACTGAATCGGTACTATATTATTATAAGCAGCAATGGCCAATGTGTTCTCTCCCCGCCCCATGTTTAAATTTTGAACAACAGTTCCATCTGATACTTTATTTAAAAAAATAATGCTTGTTCCAATTTAAATTGATCAATGCAAGGCTAACTTAGAAAGGAAAAGTCTGAGAGGGGAAAGCTCATTTAATTAATTTACAATAATTTACAGCCATTTTGTAAAAAGGCATTGCAATTTATCAAACTGGAGAATGCCTGACTACTTTACAATTATAGTTACAGAATTTAAATATTCAAGCTTGTGATGAAAAAGCGGCAAGGTGGTCGCAGTGTACAATGTAAACAAATAGCTTTGGAAAGTGAACCAAGTCCTTGAGTCCTTTGTTGTATTTTTTTATTCTTTAAAAAAATCCTCGAGATTCTTTCCTGAAATATGATCACAGGTTAACATGTGAATGCTCATCTACAAACATAATTTAAATTGTGTTCAGGATAAAACCACTTTGATGAGTTCAGATTAAGATCCAGTCTGAGTGGGGCAGTGCTGAGGTCCCTGTAAAAAGTAAACATCTTTTATTTCTTTAAAAAAATGTGCTACAACATTTGCAGCACAGTGCAGCATTAAAACTTTAAATACAAAAATATTTCTTCTCTTGTTGGGATAACAGACCTAGTATACTGGAAAAGTAGTAACAATACTGCTACTCATAGCATATCCGGTCCATTTTTTCAAGTCATGTAAGGCAATTGCTGTGTTAGTTTATTGTGTATGGCTAAAAAAAAAGTTCAGAAAATGTTAGTTCTTGCTATGTCTTCCGACTACTCCACGTATGTTCTGGTGTACATTTGTGATCTGTTGAATGTTCAAATGGAGATCTGTGTCCTAACGGAGATCGTGAGTCATAGGGTGATCTCTGATCTAATGGTGACCGAGGGCCACTACTGGAAGCTCTGTGGTCCATTTGCCAGTCGGAGTGATACCGATAATCCCTTGAAGATTTATGATGGCTGTAGTCTGAACTGGATCGATGATCCAAAGTTATACGATGATCCGTGTGTGATCGACTGTCTTTTAAACTTCCTTCCAGACTTGACCTGTGATCTCTACTCCGGTGGTCATCTAGTTTTCTATGTTTATTGTCACCATAATATCTGGATAAAAAGTAAACAGCATTAGTGAAAACCAAGTGAAAACAAAACACTTTTAAGATC
>JAHTLZ010000240.1:24586769-24636246 GCA_023846285.1 Phrynocephalus versicolor
TATGTATGTATGTATGTATGTATGTATGTATGTATGTATGTATGTATTTTTGAATTTATATACCGCCCCAAGTTTAATTCAAAGAACAAATCCAGGCAGTGTACAAGTTAAAAACAATACAATAAAAATAACATTTTACATATATTAATTAAGTAAATAAATATAATAAACACATAGAACAAACCAATCATAATAGGGAGTCAGGTAGGTGGCGAGAAATGTGCAGCACTGCCAAAAGCCTCATGGGTAGATCCAGGTCTTCAAAGAATTCTTAAACATTGCCACAGATGGAGCCAAACGGATGTCAAATGGTAGTTTGTTCCAAAGATCAGCGGTGGCCACTGAGGAAGCCCAGTTTCTCGTAACAGTTTTTCGGGCTTCCCTATGGGTGGCCACTCTAACTGCCAACACTAAAGATGATCTAGTTCAGTGATTCTCAATCTGTGGGTCCCCAGATGTTCCTGGACTGCAACTACCAGAAATCCCTTCCAGCATAGGGGGTGGTGGAGACTTCTGGGAGTTGCAGTCCAGGAACATCTGCAGACCCATAAGTTGAGAACTACTGATCTAGTTGGATGGGCATTCATTAATCTAAGGGATAGGCTCTCCGTCATATATTCAGGCTAAGCCATGGAGGGTTTTGTAAGTTAAAGATAGTTAGAAGAATTAATATTGATATGCAATGTAGCCAACAGAAGAACATTTCTATGCATTAAATTGAAATTCACTGAAAGCAGTTCCGTTGAAACACACCCCCACCCCCACTGTCTTTCTATTTGTCTTTTCTTCCATCCTTACCTCCGAATCTCTGCATCACTAAACCCTTTAATATTTTCCCGTGGAATAGTCCGTGGTCTTCCACGTTTTTTGGGGTGTTTTCTTTCCGAGATTGAGTCACTGTCTGATCCAGAATATCTTCTGTTTCTACAGCGCCTCCCTTCATTTCCATTAAAACTGATCTATATTTTAAAAGAACACAAACATACAGAAAGCTCAAATTTGATTTTAAACAACATTCAATGTCTCAAAACACCAAAAGCAATAATTATACAAAGCCATTTCGAAGATAAAACACACCTGCTTTGCACAGTTTCTCATTCTTGGAAGTAAATATATCTCTTCCAGTTCCTTTTGTCTTTCCTCTTCTTCCAATCTTCGTCTATGCACCTCTGGAATGATTTCTTCCCAATTCCTTGAATTTTGTTCAGGTTCCAATTCAATATCATCTTCATCCATATTGGAGAAATTAGCTACCTGTTGAAACATGTTTTCCCCATATAAGTACAAATCCTTACTGGCTGAAATCCTGTTGATCAGTTATGCAAATAGCCTAACTTTGGGGAACAAATCACTTTAAGTTGTGCAACTCACCATTCAACAGAAAATGCCGACAGAGATATATTAGCTAATGGCTACTGACATCTAAATGTTTTTGTTTGAGTAAACTGGCATGATACCTTGAACTGGGAAAGCAACTCATCTCCCACACTTAGTGGACCAGTTTCATTTTCTCGTGTTTCAGCTCTTTTCAAGATTTCATCTATGTCCATTTCCTGAAAAGGTAAAATAGCAAGTGGTGTAATAGAAACATTGATTTGAGAAAACCAACAGATATGTCGGGATCTTCGGTTCCACGTACCTGTGGCTCCTGTTCTTCACCTTCTGGTTCCTTAAAAAGTTCCTCAGCACCAAATTTTAAAATAGCTGACAGCTCCTCTTTGTTAAAAGGAGCAGAGCTGAAAATGAGATGAATAATTTTTATTTCCATTATTATCAGCAGTAAAACAGTAACAACAAAACACTCCCAAATTCAATTCAAACTTTCTAAAATTTGAGCACTCTGAAAGACTTTCTACTGCACACTCTCTTTTACCTAAAATCAAGGCACAAAATTGATTTTGATCAAAGAGACTAGAAGGCCACAAACATACAGTACACAGAGTAAGTGGCTCAATATTAGAAATTCAGATGTCCCCACAGATCTGTCAAGCTAGGAAAGGTTGCAGTAGGGAATGAAGTGTATTGCTATTTTCCTTCCTCATATCTTCCTCTTCCTTCATTCCTACAAACCTGTGCTCCACCCACTTACCCTTTGCCCTGGTCATTACTTTTATTGAACTGTTATTCTCAGAATCCCAGTTTGCATGGCTGTTATTCTTTTAAACACAGTACTGGATTCAGTTCACATAGCTGGAAATCAGGAAGTAAGTCTACCTTGTGGCACAGTGGTTAAACTGGAATACTATAATCAAGACTCTGCTCATGACATGTGTTTGATCCCAAGAGGCTCTAATAGCTGCCTCAAGGCTGATTTAGCCTTCCAGCATCATGTAGAAACACTCAGTACCAGCCTTCTCTCTCTCTGTGTGTGTATAGGTTGTGTAATTACCGTATATAATCAAGTATAAGTCGACCCGAGTATAAGTTGAGGTCCCTAATTTAACACCCCCAAAACTGGGGAAATGTATTGACTTGAGTATAAGTCTAGGGTGGGAAATGCAGCAGGGCCTGGCAGCTCCTCCTTTGTAAGCTGGGGGAGTGGTGTGTGATGTTTAAAATGACTTTTAGCCACTGACCCAAGCACTTCCCAGGCCCTGCTGCATTTCCCACCCTAGACTCCCCTGTGATGCAGAGGGGGGTCATGAGAAGTGGTACACAATGTTTAAAATGACTTTTAGCCACCGACCCAAGCACTTGCCTCAGTGGCTAAAAGTATTGACCCGCATATAAGTCGAGGGCCCCTTTTTTCAGCCCAAAATTAGGGCTGAAAAACTAGGCTTATATTCGAGTATATACAGTAAATTGTAGACTGCCCAAAAGTGCTTTGAGTGCCATGTGGCAGTATATCAATAGCACACTTTGCTTTGCATCCTGGATATTGGCTTGTACAACATCCAAGTGGTTTCCACCCTTGGTCAAGACCTTAAACCTGACTACAGAATCTTTCTGAAATTGTGAATATTTATTTTTTACAGCCTACCCTTTTAGATAAACAAAGCATCCCAAATAGTGTACCTAGAAGGTGCAGAACCTGTGTGCAGAACTGTCTTCCCTGTAGTGTCCATCCTTTGAATGACGAGATGATCTAAAACCATCTTCTTTTTTGCTCTTTCCAGGATATCTTCTTCTACTGATCCCTTAGTGACCAACCGATAAATATTAACCTAAAAATAAGCAACGGGTTTAAGCAAATAGAAATCAACATCTAGTTGTATTTTGAAACATATTAAACTGAAGTTGTGTTTAGTGCCTCTGAATAACAGCTTGCATGCGATGAAGTATGATGCTGTCAAATGAAGCTTATGTCAAATAAAAGGGGAGTCTTCAAGGTGAAACAAGACTTTTTGTTCTTTGCAGCATAAAATGGATCAAAGTAACACACTTTTAATGTTTTTAAATGAGCATCATGACATGGCACAAAGATTCCAATTCTAGAGGGAGAACCCACCTGTCCAGATACAGGCAGCTGTGACAACCCAGATAAATCAAGCAAAAATGAGACAGCGGATGCTTAGCTGTCAACTCTTGGAGTGAATTTTGAGACAGAAAACTCCAGGAGTTCTACATTTTGAAATAGAAAACACTGGCTACAAAGAATGAGGCAAAGGGCAACTCAGTACCTAGCAGCACTCCAATCTCTCCCCGCTCCATCCCTAATGAAAAGATTTCTTTTGATGATATGCACTGAGCTGATTTCTTATGACCTCACTATTTGCAATTCCCCCTTTTGCAAACTCTACCTGTGCAGTGACTGTGAAAGGTGAGGCTGAGCACAGATGTCAAGAGTCTCCAGAATTTCACGGCCGGCATGAACTTTTGCCACATATCTACAGCAAACCTGCTCTCAGTTACAGAGTAAACATTTGCAGTTCTCTGTTGGTGGACAAGTGCAGTATTGTTACAATACTGTACTCGTTTAGAGAAGCCTGTTTATATTGGGAACTGGCCATATTACTTGTGAAAATAACTTTCATAGAAGTATCTCTGACTATCTCATACGTAACATTCAGAACTTAAACCAAAAACCTCACATAAATAAAGAAACTGAATACATGAACCCATACCCAACTACCTGTAAACTCCAACTACAACAATTATGAAGAAATATTAACATAATAAGAAACAATTAACAACTGTGCTGCTGTGGGTAATCTTGAAGAGAAAGGAACGCTATAAATATTTTAAATAAATACATGGAAATAAATATTTAAAGCTATCTAAAGCCAATACAAATTTCACCAATATAATGCTTTATCATATATAGACTGTCTTTCTATACTGCTTTAACACGTACATAGCAAGTGCACAAATGAAAAGACTGGGTGTGCTGATACAAGAAATCATGTAGACAAGTAACAAAAATAGCCCCATATTAAACTGTAGTAACAAAGCAGATTGATTTAGAATGTAAATTAAGATATCAGAGGTGTGTGTGTGTGTGTGTGTGTGTGTGTGTGTGTGTGTGTGTGTGTGTGGTGTTTTCTAACCTTCCTCGCAAATGCAAAACTGAAGGTGCTCGGTATGAAATAACTGTGACTAGAGATGCATTGGCAACACATCAATCAATGCTGCATCCCAGCCAGTAGGAGGGCTCCAGCATTTAGCAGTGCAACACTGATGTAAAAGGACCCTGGCTGCCTGTGGAGCCTGGTGAATGGACCAGGTGGCTGAGGGGAGGGAAGAACTAGGAACATCTGGGCACTGGTGCTTTATGCTTCCTACGAAGTACAAAGCGCCCATCTGTAATTGGGACTTATTCCAGCTAGACTAGTTCAAAGCTTCTGAGAGTTATTCTCAAAACCAGTCAGCCTAATTATGAACTGGTTAAAGACTGTTGTGTTAAGAACAGCCTTTTGTTGACTTCTCCCTTCGGTTTACAGCATAGATAAGAAAGCAGCAAAGAAAGCCTCATTGCTTTGTTTTGTTTCTGCATAAATTGGGATTGTTAAGCCGTTGAAAGATTTTAATGCACATGTTCAGAAAGGGAGATCAGATAAAGAGCTTTAATGTGCAAAGATTTGGAAACTGATAACAACACAGGAAATACAGTTAAGATGTTAATACTAGTACAATAGAGCTGACTTTAAAATGAC
This sequence comes from Phrynocephalus versicolor, assembly GCA_023846285.1. NCBI lineage: Eukaryota > Metazoa > Chordata > Lepidosauria > Squamata > Agamidae > Phrynocephalus > Phrynocephalus versicolor. The sequence goes on from JAHTLZ010000240.1 coordinate 24,591,863, forward strand.
AGACAGTACTTGATTGTAAGAGCATCTGTGGTGCCATCTGCTGGAGGAACCAAATATAACACCATAAAATCTTAAGAAAAGCTATACAGTACTGTATATGTTATATGAGCTGGAATTTCTTATTACTTTGCTGATATTTGCTATGTGCTCAGAAGAGATACAGCCTCTGAGCAAAGCCTTTTTAGCTGAGACTCCTTCAGTTGGTAGAGGAGCAAACAGAGTGAAATACAGGGGTGGTTCAAATGAGTCTGGGTGAAATCATGGCAAAACAAGCCCCGGGGTTTGTTTCAAGTTGCCCTTGGCAGCTAGCTATAGCTTGCTTAGTATTTATTTGCTTATTCTAGTATTCAAAATTTTAATCTTTTATTATTGTAAACTGCCCAGAGTTCCTTCTGGACGACTAGTGGTATATCAGTGCATAAGTAAGTAAGTACTGTATATACTCGAATATAAGCCTAGTTTTTCAGCCCTAATTTTGGGCTGAAAAAAGGGGTCCTCAGCTTATATTCGGGCAATACTTTTAGCCACTGAGGCAAGTTTGGGTCGGTGGCTAAAAGTCATTTTAAACATTGTGCGCCACTTCTCCTGCCCTGCTGCATTTCCCACCCTAGGCTTATACTTGAGTCAATAAATTTTCCCAGTTTTTGGGGTTTAAGTTAGGGTCCCCGACTTATACTCAGGTTGACTTATACTCGAGTATATACGATAAATAAAATGATGTTTTATGATCCCTGGCCCGGAGAACATCCCTAGGAGCATACCATGGTCAAAGGTATCAAATGCTACTGAGAGAGTGAGGAAGACCACAGAGACATCTTTGCCCCTGCCAGCCTCCCTCAGAAAGTCATCTTGCAGGGCAGCCAATGCTGCCTCCTTGCCATGACATGGCCTGAACAGGCCTGGAAAAAATTAAATGGATTGGTCTCATTCAGAGGCATCTGAAATCGAAACTGACCACCCTCTCTGTAACCTTGCTTATAAAAGGAACACTGGCGATGGGTCTGTAATTGCCAGTGTCATCTGCCACCAAGCTAGATTTCTTTCTGAAGGGCCCATTGAGTGTCTTCTTGAGGGCATTGGGGACCCTGCTCTCTTGGAGAGATGTATTAATTATCGCAGTGACCCATTCAAATGTCTTCAAAAGGTTATGGTGCAGGGGTGTTCTTGTATGTAAGTATTAAGTTTTTTATTTGTTAGTTTTGTATTTTTGTGTGTATTTTAAAGTCAATATTATGTTTAAAAAAGAGTTCATGTTTAAAGTATACATACCTGCTTCTTTTGTCCAATCCTATGGGCTCTAGCTTGTGCCTGTAGGTCATTTTGAGGGTTCCAGTCAGAATCAAATATAACTACAGTATCAGCAGATGCCAAATTTATACCCAGGCCTCCAGCTCTGGTAGAGAGCAAAAAGCAGAAATCCTAAAATTAAGAGATATGAATAGATAAATTAAAAAAACAAACAAAAACTGTGGGACACAGCTAACATGAACAAAGAATCGTATATATTAAACTTAAATTTAAACTAATTAAAAATGAAAATAAACATTATAAACTTGCTCAGTAAAATATGTATTGTACCACCAAAACACATTAGATTGAAGGCAAACAGCCTTACATTGAGTAAACCTACTATAACCAATGAGACTTAATTTAATTATGACTAGCTTAACTTCCATTGTACTACGCTTTAAGCAGGGCTTAAATCTAAATTGAAACTGGTATTTACAACCCCAGACCAGAAAGGTCTTATATTTGGGTTAATAATATGTTTGTTTAAGTGGCATTGGATCAGGAGAAGGAACTGAAGAATGTAAGAAACAGAGCAAAACATACGGTGCTGAATAAAAGAGCTTTATCTTCTAAAAGAGAAAGGAAAATAACTGGGCAGGATCTAATAGCACCAAATTTAGAGTTGAACACACATAGGAACCTTCTTGGAGTTTGAGATAATCAGAGGAGGCCCTCCTCTCTGTCCCATTGCCAGCACAGGCACTGCTGATGGGGACACGGGAGAGGGTCTTTCCTGTGGCAGCTCCCAGGTTATGGAATGCTCTTCCATCAGGCTGGCCCCCTCCCGTGTATCCTTCTGCCAACAGTTGAAGACCCATCTTTTTAGGCAGGTTTTTAACAAACATGATCAAATCCCTGAATGGTTTCTTAGAGTTAAGAAAGTTTTTAATGTTTACTTGCTTTTAATTATTCATTTGTCTTTTAAATAATATATCATTTAATTATTTTTTAAATCTCTAACTTATGTTTTTAATTCTATTCCTTTTAGTATTGTGAGCTGCCTAATTGGAAGAAAGGTGGCATATAAAACAAATAAACAAATAAAAAACCCTGGCTTTTCTTGAAACTGAATTGCTGGATGCTTTTCACACCAAAAAAAGAAGGTAGTTATGTTTCCATTACTATCGAAATAAAAAGGGGGAGCTGTGTGGCCATTGCAAAATACAAATGCAAGACTAGGTTACAAGTGATTCCTTTATGTTTATAGGCCACAAATAAAAAATAAAAAATCAGTGCAAGCTTTCATGGATCATATCCACTTCTTCAAAGCAAGTACCAAAACCCAAGCATGGCAACATGTGGATATTGTTCACAAAAGCTTCCAATGTTTTTGTTTGTTTGTTTGTTTTTTACTTTTTATTAGCGGCTTATAAAGCTATCACCTATAGCCTAGTTTCCCATTACTAGAAAGACAGGAAGTTCCCTAAAAGGTAAACAAACAGTCCTCACAATCAAATGAGCAGGTTACCTCAGAGCCTTCTGCATTGAAATGATCCAGTGCTTGCTTCCTCAGTTCTCCTTTTATTGATCCATCTAGTCTCTGAGGGGAAAAAATAATTTGATGAAGAATATATATGTGTCAATGTCTAAAACTATGTTACATGCAGTCACAGAGTGACATGCAGTCAAGAACAAAGGTCTTACTTGAAAAGGAAACTGACGATATTTCAAATATTCAGCCAAGATGTCCAGCATCCGCACCATCTGAGAGAATATAAGAACTCTGTTGCCACGCTCTCGTAAGCGAATCAGCAGCTTGTCTAAAAGGATTAGCTTCCCGCTACTTCGGATTAAATTCTTTAAAGAAAAAAAAACAAGTGTTTTTTAAATAATCAAACTTAAAAGGGAGAAAAATATTTTGAGGAAGCTGTTCATGGTCCACAGTTTGGAACCACAAATAAAAAACTGAACGAGGTTTTAAAAAAAAATCAAGGGTTTTTTTTTTTTAAAAAGAGAAAAGATATGGACTGCTGAATGTCACAGTCTCACCATCCAATTAACCAGCAAGCAGCAACTGTCAGGAATGCAAGACAGACCAAATAACACTGGTTATTCTTTTGTACACAATCTCTTCCATCAGCACCAATTTTATCTGGTGCCCTAAAGAGCATTTATAAAAAAATTAGATGTCTCTTTGGCTTTTGTGTCTTCTTATTAGGCATGCGGATTGCTGCATTCAACAACACCATCCCTGATAAAGGTAAAATGAAGAATTTCCGTTCATGCATCTACAGAGTGAAAGTTTGGGGGCGGGGATCTCCTGAAGATTCAGAAACTGAATGAATTTTTGACAATTTCATATATTTTTATTATGGAACTCTCTCCCTCATGTTAGGCCTCTCCTGTTTCCTCATATACTGACTTTCAGCATTCAGCCAATGTTTAAGTAATGGACAGTGTGCTGAGACATAAATATTGAACACAAAGTTAAATAAAATCACACAATTTCAACTGTTTTATTCCCACCAAGAGTTTGGAATGGCTTGCTCAAATTTGGATTTGGTACCTGTAGCTAGCCCAGTTTTGAATTATTTGTTTTTGAAAGAACCATGATTGGCCTTGGGGAAAAGCAGTCTGATCCTTTTAGTTTGTTTGCACACCATTGAAAAATAAGTGAAGAACTGCATTTGTTTCATTCATTCCTGTGATCAGAATGTTATTTAAAACTATACTATAATTTCCCTGATTGTTAATGAATGTGAAAGGGTACTGGAAGTGTCACCAAAAGGCGATATAGAGTCACCCCCCGCCGATCGTGGGGGTTAGGGATCCACCCCACCCGCGATGCATGAAAATCCGCGATATGCGGAAGCGGGTGGGGTGGGGCCTGGGGGCGATCATGCACCTGTCCGAGGCTTCTCGGAGGAGCGCGGCAGGTGGTGTGGAGCGACCTGATTGCCCGCCGCCCTCCCCTGTGGCTCTGAGGCTTCTCAGAGCACAGGGCGGCACAGAGCGACCCGATCGCCCCCAGCCGCAACTCCAAGGCTTCTCGGAGGAGTGCGGGGGGGGGCATGGAACAACCCGATCGCCCACCTCCGCCCCCCCATGCAGCTCCAAGGCTTCTTGGAGGAGCGTGGGAGGCGCGCAGAGTGACCCGATCACCCCCTGCCATCCCCCCGCACGGCTCCGAGGTGCAGGTACTGCGATCCTGCAATGTAGTGAGACCGCAGTACCTGAACCGTGAAATGGCGAGGTGTGACTGTACTGCCAAATAAATACCTTTGCAGTTGAACCAGCTTTTGTTGAAAGTAAATCTTAAGTGCTGATGGCATGGTGGTTAAACTGCTGTACTGCAGCTAAAACTGTGCTCACAATTTGGGATTAGCTGGCTCAAGTAGGTGGCTCATGGTTGACTCAGCCTTCTATCCTTCTGAGGTTGGTTAAATAAGTACCCAGCTTGCTGGAGGTGAGGACAATGTGTAGCCTGCATAATTAAATCGTAAACTACTCAGAAAGTACTTTAAGCATTATGGGGTGGTATATAAGCAGAATACTTTGCTTTTTTGTAAAGTCATAAGTAGCAGAGAATAATAAACTATAGCTTAAATCTACCATAATAATAATAATTGAACAGAGATATGAAATTTTACCTGTAAGGCCTCCTGTTTATTATAGAATTCATTATCGTCTGGTGGCTTAATGAGGTAGCAATGATTACAACACTTTTTGAGTTCCATCATAATATTCAGAAAGCCTGAGGTACTGCCCTTTGAACCTTTACTAAGGGCCTTGTAATTCCTGGTTAAAATCCACCTATGACACAAAAGCATTGCAGAAATGAAAATGCAATAAATGGAAAATAAAAATTGGGGGGGGGGAGTCATAAGAACATAAGAAGAGCCATGCTGGATCAGGCCAAAGGCCCATCTAGTCCAGCTTCCTGTATCTCACAGCAGCCCCACCAGGTGCGTTTGGGAGTGCATGAGACTAGATATCTGTCTCCTGATACCACTCCCCTGCATCTGGCCCTTGAAGTAACCCGGTTTAAAGCCTGGGGACTGCATATCTCCATCATGGTTTGTAACCTGTGATGGACTTTTCCTCCAGGAATCTGTCCAATCCCCTTTTGAAGGCATCCAGGCCAGATGCCATCACCACATCCTATGGCAGGGAGTTCCATAGACTTACAACGCGCTGGGTGAAAAAATATTTTCTTTTGTCTGTTCTTACTCTCCCAGCCCTCAATTTGAGTGTATGTCCCCTAGTTCTGGTATTTTGGGAGAGAGAGAAGAGCTTCCCTCTATCCACTTTACTCATACCCTGCATTATTTTGTACGTCTCAATCATATCCCCCCTCAAGTGCCTTTTTTTCCAGACTAAAGAGCCCCAAATGTTTTAGCCTTTCCTCATAAGGGCGGTGTCCCAGCCCAGTAATCATTTTAGTCGCTCTCTTCTGCACCTTTTCCAGTTCCACTATGTCTTTCTTGAGATGCGGTGACCAGAATTGTACACAATACTCCAGGTGGGGCCTTACTATTGTTTTGTATAATGGCATTATAATGTTGGCTGTTTTATTTTCAATCCCCTTTTTGATAATCCCTAGCATGGAATTTGCCTTCTTCACCGCTGCCACACATTGGGGAGACACCTTCATGGAGCTGTCCACCAACACACCAAGATCTCTTTCCTGATCCGTCACGGATAACTCAGAGCCCATGAGTTGATAGATGAAGTTTGGATTTTTTGCCCCAATATGCATTACTTTACATTTGGTTACATTAAAACGCATTTGCCATTTCTCAGCCCACTCCCCAAGTTTGGAGAGATCCTTCTGGAGCTCTTCACAATCTTCTCTGGTATTTACCACACGGAAAAGTTTTGTGTCATCTGCAAACTTGGCCACCTCACTGTCAAGCAGGTGCATGACAAAAATACAGTAACCCCTCGCCTATCGCGGGGGTTAGGGACCCGACCCAACCCACAATAATTGAAAATCTGCGATATGTGGTTGTTGGGTCGAGTTGAGACTGGGGGGCCTGTCTGGGGCCCCCTACACTTACCTGAAGCCTGGAGCTACCCCGAATGGGCTTCCAGTGGACCTCCTGGGCCTGTTGGAGGCCCTAGAAGTGCTTTCCGGCAATCAGGAAGTCACTTCTGGTTTTCCAGAAGCCACTTCCAGTTCACTGGGAAGCACTTTGGGGGGCCTCCAGCAGGCCTGGGAAGGCCATCGGAGGCCTGTTCCGGGCAGTGCCAGGCCTGGGGTAAGTAGAGGAGGCATGAAAAAGGCCCATACAGCTTACCCCATGGGACCTTGCTTTTCATATACTGTGGTCCTGCGAGATACTGGGACCGCAGTATACAAACTGCAAAAGAGTAGGGGAATACTGTATGTGAAAATTTCAGCTGATACTGTAAAAGTTTTTTTTTTATTCAATCAAACTTACTTGTAATATTGCTTTTGCAATGCACTCATCTCCATTCTTAAAATTTGTTCAACCTTGGCAGGCAGAGATTTCTCTACATCTTTCTTAACTCTCCTCAAAAGAAATGGTTCAAGTTCTTTGTGAAGACTTGCATAGCCAAATTCCCTTCCTTTTCCATGCTCTTCTTCAAAATCTTCCCAGGAAGAAAACCTTCAATGTAAAACATAGAATAATGAATCATAACAGATTTGTAAAAATATATGTAGAAGTTACTAAAACATTTATTTTAGTATTATTTTGGGGTGTAAATGCAAACATGAAGTGGACAGACCAGAGTTTAGAAAAACAAACACATCCACACTTATTTCATTATCATTCTTATCATTAAAGCTAACTCAAAAAAGGCATAGCTTTGCTACCACCAAGGTTGTTCTCAAACTGGTTGTTGTTCTCAAATTCTGCTATTGCCTTAGACTGCATACTTAAGAGCAGTTATTTGTTACTTTTTGTAATATATGCCTCTTATTACTTATGTAAACCTGTCTTGTATTTCTTTGGACAAAAAAGCAGTTTTAAAACATAAACCTGCTTTGACCAAACTCCAGGAGGCAGTGGAAGATAGGAAGGCCTGGCGAACTCTGGTTCATGGAGTCATGAAGAGTCAGACACAACTGAACGACAACAAAACATAAAGAGGATGGGTGAAGTTATGCTCAAATCTTGAGGTGGGGGGGAACTCAGAAGACAGAACACTGACACTGAGCTGAGAAGTCAACAATGAATTTTCTTCTGACAGCAATGTTCCCTGTAAGTTGCATGCACACGTGAACACACAGAGCTTCACTGGCACCACAGAGCGGCAGCCGAGGTCAATACCCATTTAGTTCCAAGTTTTGGCTGAAATTAGCGGGAATGTTGTCTGCCTGGTAATCCTCTAACAGAAAACTCTAGGCAGCTTTCCAAATATTCGTGCAGCATATATGGTACTTCCCTACAACTTGCAGGATGAAACTTATTTATAAGTTACAGTGACGTTTGTAGGTAATTCTCTAGGCAAAATAATTAAGTAACGTTGTAGAGGTGCATCAAACTATGAATGGTATGGAGAGAAAGGACATGAATGTTTTTTTCTCCTTTTTCATAAGACAAGAATCTATTTTCATTCAATACACCTAAGTAGTAAGATGACAAATAGAAAGATCTCTTCATATAGAATGTAGTTAATCACAATAATCTTAGAACTACATAACCGGAAGGGACCCTAGGATCATTTAGCTCAGACTCTGGCAAGGAGACACAATGTGGAACGGTTTTGTCTCCACAGCCAGATACCAAAACAATGGCATTTACATATACAAGTAAAGGCTTTTATGTATTTTTAAAGGGCTAGGCATACACATGGAACTCTCTTACACTGCTATGAGGTACAAGTTTACTGCAATACAGGTGAAACTGTGTACATACACCATTCTCTAGAAATGTTCATATATAAGCCAATTTAAGCAACAAGAAATCACCAACATTAGAATTACCAACAGGGAAAAGTTTAAAATTGATACCCAGTACAAAATCCATATCCATCAATGTTTAATGTCCCAGATTATCAGTGGTGGCAGAGATAAAAAATATCAGTATAATGAAATCACTACACGAACAATATGAACTGAAGAAAGGAACAGAGAGAATAAACAGGAAAGCTTTCAAACCTCAAAACAGAACAGGAGAAATGCTAGCAAGGCTACAGTCCCTCTTACATACGAGAATGAGGATAATCAAATAAGGCAATCTATATTTTGACTATAGGAAAAAGACTTACTTTTCTGGCATAATGAAATGCAGCAGAGACCATAGTTCTTTCAGGGAGTTTTGAAGTGGTGTTCCAGTAATAAGAAGTCGATGGTTGGACTTGAAGTCTATTAAGGTCTTATACAGGAGGGAGTCGTCATTTTTTAATCGATGGGCTTCATCCACTCCTATAAAGGCCCAGTTCAGACCACCAAGGAATGACTTTTCAGAAAATAAAATTAATGATATTGTGTTAACAAAGAGAAGGTTTTTCACGTCACAGTTTAAATAAGTTAAGCAGCAGCAAAAGTTACATGGGGACAGCCATTTTACTGATGGGAAGGCAATCTTCCCCAAGCACTGCAAGCTCATTCATACTTTGTGGTTGAGAAAGAAGACAGAAGTAAGGTCTTTCCTGACATTTTCAGGTTTTTACCCCCCTGCATCTCTCAGCATGTCCCCCATTTTGTTTCTATTAGTTTTCTTTTAAACTCCAACATCAGAGAGATAAGCGCTGATGTGGTTTCCATGGTGAGTGGGAAGTGATCTGAAAGGTCAATTCTCTTATACAACAGTTAGATCTCTGCTCAGAAATGTTTGTGTAGGGGGGAGGGGGGGCGCATGTCCAAAATCTTCTATGTGCCCTGAGAGGGCCTCCCAGGGACTTCAAGTAGTGAGATCAGCCTACCTCCTCCCACAAAACTGCAAGTACTGAAATGTACTGCGTTATAAAAGTTTCCTGATAAAAGTCAGAAATCTAGTATGGAGGTGGGATCAACCTTCCTTCCCGCAGCTCCCCAACCATCCCAAGAATCCTCTAAAACAACTCTCCCGAGCTGGATTTTGGCCAGCTCTGAAAACCGCAAGGGGGCTGGAGGGCTGAAAATCCTGACACTACTATTTGCATCGCACGGAGATGCACACAGACATTTTCAGCAATAAAGTTCACATATTATTGTTTGTTTTACCCAAATAAGAAATTCTGACAGACAACTAGCATTTCAACATACTGCATACATTTTAATAGAGAAATGGTGATCTAGCTTACTTTATCCTTTAATAAAATTTCGTAAGTTGTTAGCAAGATGTTAAATTTCAATCTTTTGGTCTGTGGATGCATCCATTCATGTGTTCTTATCTACAAGAATAACAAAGAAGATACTAGGTTATGGTGTTTGAAGTGTTTCATAAAGGAGTGTAATATACCTGATCCTGTTAATGTTTATCGTTTAACACTATCATATGCAGGTGCATGAAAGACATTTAGGTTGCCACATCGTAGGTGTTAATCAATTGGGGGGGGGGGAATAGGATTGCAGGAAGGGGCATTATACATATAAAAAAACCAGTGTTCTTCATGTCACTACCCAGTGCATCCCACAGCCAGGACAAGGCATCTGCTTTGCCAAGCATGACCTGCCCAGTTTCTCTGCAGCTACCTCAGGAAACTATTTATGCTTTGGGCATAAATAATAAATAGGTTCCCTTGTTCATTTCGGTCACCCTATCATTTCCTTTATAACATAAAAGTCCACTGTATTTAAAGGGCACCAACAGTTGAAGCAGAAGTTAAAGAACTGGTTTCCATATGCAAGAACATCTCTCACAAAGGAAATTGAAAAATATGCACTTTATTTACTTGAAATCTTTATCCTCATTAATACATTGGATGACATCTGAGGAGAAATTTCCTCTTGGATAGTAGGAAACAAGACTAAATTGATGTTCTTTAGAGGCTGTTAAGACTACAACACTCATAATCATGACACCGGCCATGCTGGTTGGTGCTTATGAGAGCTGAAACATAAAACATTTGCTGACACCTGTTTTTGTATGCCATGTAGCACGCTAGTGCCACTTGGAATTTTACAACCCATTACACTACTGAATTCAGCTGTATCAGACAAAAAAAGCAAAATACATCAAAATATAAGCATTAAAACAATATGGCATTTAAATACTACTATATTTTAATGTGAACTTCCATGGACCATGTCTACTTTCTCCAAATGCCACTGCCACATATAACCAACAAGGAAACTTGCTAAAGATTATGCTTAAAATTCTTGAAAAGTTAACTAACACTGACCATATAGCTCTCCCGTGGAGAAGTATCATGTTAATATAAAAACATTAAGTACATTATTATTTTTAAACTTTTAATGCACATTGAGATTCACACTCATGTTTAACTAAATCAACTGATCTGCAAAGCAAATCACAATATAAAATAAAAGTAGATATTAACAACAGATCTCATAAAATGGATTAAGAAATCTGCTGAATTTCTGTACTAAAATCTAGCAAGACATTCTCTAGTCCTTTGAGAGACAAAAAAAAAAAAAAAGGAAAGGCATACTTACCACATTTCTGCTAGTAATATCTCCCAAATAAACTACAGCATTCATTTGTGGAGCCCATATCTCGATTTCTCTTTGCCAAGAAGTCAAAGTGGAAAGTGGCACTACTAGTAAGAAAGGCCCATACAACTGATGTTCATGGAATAAGTAATTTAGAAAGGAGATGGTCTGTATTGTTTTACCCAATCCCATTTCATCTGCAAGAATACAACTGTTTCCCCTGTAAAGTGAAATGAATAAATCCATGTTTAAACCATCCTAGAAGTTCCACTTATATAAACATCAGACAACATAACATTAATTGTTGACTGCAAGATGTAACATTGCATTAAAAAAACCTATAGATTAGGCAACAATGCTTATTGATACTACAGGCAGCACATATCTAAGAACCAAATATAGCGGCCAAAATCCTATTGCTTAGTGTAGCAAATTGTAGTAGGGTATGCTCATTGAATCAATGAGGATTTAGTGAGCTAAGTCCTCCATATGTTCTACTGATTCAAATAGGTTTACACTGACTTACAATGCAAAAGTAAGTGGCAGTTCAAGTAGGTCCATTTACATCAATGAAACCTATAGAAGTAACTCACTAAATTCCCTGATTCAATATTCCTACGCTAGAGCAACTTGCCCTGCTAAGCAACAGGATTTGTTTTTCTATTTTTGCACCATCAGTTATACAGCACTACTACATCTATGCAGATAACTGCTTATCAGTTACATGATAGATTAGTATTAGTGCTGTGCTTTAGATAAGAATCTATGCAGAACCAAATCAGGTGGTTTGGAAAGTGTTCAATGAAAGTTGATTTGATTGTGTTCAATTCAGGAAATTCTGAATGCTCCTGAAAATGTATTTGCAATTTGGATTTGGAGAATCATAATTTTTTTAAAAAAAAATAGTATTTCTTCCCAAGTTATTTTTATAGACTGGTAAAAGGGAGGCTGGGAAAGTGGATGTAGTTTTTGACTCATAATTCTAGCTTCCAACCACAGTTAATAGTTTTACCAAGACTCTCCAATTCTAGAGCAAGGGAGGCCAGAATGTACAGGAATGACACCACACTTAGGCTTTTTACTAGTTCCCCCTCTTACTGCAGAAACACTGACAAGTGTTTTGGTAGACTCTGTGGAACCTAGAAGGGTATCATACCAGAGGGCTAGTTAGAAAGTCTAGCCCTGCCTCTATCTCCTTCACATCGTTCCACCATCTAAGTACTACTACAGTTGTCCCCCACTATATTGCAGTTCATATACTGCGGTCCCAGTGTATCACGGGATCACAGTATATGAAGGCAAGGGCTCCAGGGGCAATATGCGTGGGCCTGTTTGGGGCCTCCTACACTTACCCCAGGCCTGACGCTGCCCTGAGCAGGCCTCATACAGACCTCCCGGGCCTGTCGGGGGCCCCAGAAGTACTTTCCAGCAAAGTCACTCCCCCCCCCAAAAAAAGTGACTTCCCATTTGCCGGAAATTACTTCTGGGGCCTCCGACAGCCCCAGGAAGCCCGCCAGAGGCTGTTCAGGGCAGCGCCAGGCCTAAAGTAAGCGTAGGAGGCCCAAAACAGCCTCCCCCCAGTCCCAAGCCGACCCAGCATCTGCATAACACAGATTTTCCATTATTGCAGGTCGGGTTGGGTCCCATCCCTAACCCCTGTGATAAATGGAGGATTACTGTACTGTACAATCTGCAACTTTGGTGCCAGATGAAAAGACAGGGATGTATCAGGCTATATTTCATTCACCACAATTCCTTAGCCCCACCCTTAAAAAAAAACCTCTGTTTGTCAACTAGGAACATCATTGTAATATAAGCAAACAGGGGAAAATAAGGTAAATCAATCCTTCCATTACAACACCAGTCTTCTAACTTAACTTCTTCACTTAATTATTTTGCATGTTTGTTACACAGGTACCCTTTTAATCATCTTCATCAGAACTGCACGTAAAACGCTTACAATAAAGGCTTCTTTTACTCTTTGCAAAATGACAAAACTACAAAAGCTATCTTTGTACACATTCTCAGCATCTATTCGGACAAATTTCAAGCTTTCTCAGTAAGGAAGTATCCCGAAAAATTCATCCATACATTTTGCCAATAAGTTGTCCTTTTGAGGACAACCCCTTAGCAGTCCTCTGAAATCTAGCAGGCATAATTCTTCCCCCAAAGGGCAAACAGAGGAGATGAACCTGTACTGTGACCTAATGTACATTACTATGAATTTTGTATGTTTGTAAATTATACAAATGTTTGCAAAATAGTAACAAAATAAATGACATATGTTCTAATATCCAGTTGTAATATTTTATTATAGACTTACTTGCACCAGGAATGAGCCAGCCAGTTTAGTCCATTTAGCTGATAATCTCTGAGTTCCAACCCTTCATGACTTCCAATGTAAGGTGGTTGTTTCTTTAGGGCTACAAACCTTGGCCTTTGTTTTAAAACCTGACAAAAATTGGGGAAGGGGAGAAATATTAGCTCCAATGCTGACTGTACTTTCAACAAGATATTGGTACTTGAAGCCTTACATATCTTTAGGTCTATGGCTCAGCTTACAGAAGGGTGACAAAGTGTTCTTTGTTATGCCTTCTTTAAAATGTCAGTTCAATAAAATAGCCCCCATTCCACGTGCAATACATATACAGTTTTGAGACAGGATATTGTTTTGACTGTTTGAAGTAGGCTCCATTCAGAAAATGTAAGTTTACCTACCTTACAATCCTTAAAAGGAGTAGTCTTGGACTGGTTTCTACTAAAATATTCATCAATGCGTGACTGAAATTTTTTTGCTATGAGAGCACCATCTTCCCAGCTGCACTCTGAGTAAGGGAGACCCTGCCATTTACAATAATAATCTGGATATCCTGCTGCAGACTTCTGATTAGAGTGGGCTACAGAAAACATTTTAAAATACGGTATTAGTATTTCACCTTTTTATCCAGATATACAAACAGGCTTAATAACCTATAAATAACTCTGTCAATAGCAATCATTCATAAACTTATCACAGGTTCTGGAATAATATGTTGTTAGTAAAAATGCTAAGAACCATAATTTATTCCGCCTACACAGTACTGATGAACAAAGTGATCTCAGTCCAATATGCTGGAGTCTCAGCATGCCAGGACTTACTTCAGCTGGGGAGGGTTTCTTAATCTTCCAGAAATACTTTTGAGGGGTCTACGGGGAACTGTAGTCAGGAAGAGGAACAGCTTCTTCTGTTTTTTTTTTTTTCATATTTCATTGTTCTGCCAGCAAAAGTCTAGCAGTGGACACAACGCAATACAGATAACTATGCTATGTTCTTAAGTATCAAATTATGTCACCTACCAATTATTCGTTCTACTATTTGATACTGTTTATGTAAATCATCTGTCAATTCTTGCTGGCAATTGTAATATTCCACATCTTCTGGAGAGGCATTTTTTAACCTGCAAAGAAGTTGCACACAACATTAATAAAGAACTCTGTTGTAGAACATACCCAGTTTGCTACTGCTGTAATGTTTAATAGAAAGATTATAAGAATACTTAGAAAAATTCTCTGTGAAGTAAGAATCCCTCAAGATTAAATTCACTCAATTTGCATTTTTAGTCACCAGAATTCAAAAGATAGCATTCACACTAGAGACTTTGGCAGCCACTCCATCAGCTGAAAAGGTGCTCTTTAAAGTTAGAGATTCAAGGCCAAAGATTTATTTATTATTGACTTAATTCATTTACCCACTGTCTTTCTGCCATGGCAACCGAAGGCAATATCTGAGATTAGATTTTGAAAGAAGCAGACTTTCCTGCAAAATGGAGCTGAGTTTTCTCAGGCCAACTGAAAGTCTCTTGAGCTACTGGCATGAACTCCCTCTGCCTCACTCTCATCTTTTGCATTACCTCAGGCTGGAGTTTTATTCTGGCTCATAAAGAGGAGGAAAGAACTGCCCCAATAAAACCTCAGGCCAGCAGATGATCCTTATACAAGCATATGGAATAAACACTCTGTACTCCAGTTCCTTGCTTTTGCTTTTCTTCAAGGCACAGAGATTACAGGTAGCCGCAGTGAAGGAATACAGCATCAAGTGAATTTGCCAATGATTTCTGATGCGGGATATATACCCTACACTACAGTGAGTCTTACTCCGATACAATTGGTCAGAAAACTCCCCAAGGCAGTTCTAAAATTATTATATCTACTAAGCATCCCTTGTCCAATTAATACATGCCAGAGATGAATTTATCATTTGTTTGTCATGCAGACATATGGTTTATAATCTCCATGCCAACAACAAGCTAACTGCCTTGATTTTAATTCTTTAGCTAAACTGGGTTATCATACAATTATCAGATCCTAAACAGAAAACAAGCCAATCAAATGATAATTAATTAATTTAAAATATTTTCACCCGCCCTTTCTCCTTTAAAAGGACTCAATGTGCTGTACAGTAGGACCATCGTATCCACTGATTCATTAACCAGTGATTCAGTTATCCACGGTTGACAGAGAAAAATAAATAAATAAATAAATAATCCAGCAGCTGCAAAATAAGCTAATGTTACAAATATCAGCTGTAAAGCAAGCTATTGTAGTAAAACAGCAGCCATAAAGTAAGCTACTGTGACAAAACAGCATTTTTTTGTGGGGGGGAGGTTGTTTGGCATTCTCTCTTATCCACAATTTTCATTATCCATGGGAAGGCCTGGAACTAGGGATGGGCACAAAACGAAAAATGAAATGCTGTTTTGTCATTTTGTTATGTAACAAAATGAAACAATGAATGGATGCATATTAGCTTCCTGGTTTAAAAGAAAAATAACTGTTTTGATTTTAACACTTTAAATCTAATACATTGGCTAAAATTTTGTTGCACTGATATGATACAGAAGGCAAATAGTGCAACATTGAAGCCAGCAATTAATGCATTGCTGAAACTCTTTGGGGTGCATATGCCCATTGGCTTGGTATTTGAGAATCCCAGGAGAAACACATTAATTACCAGCTGGAAAGCACTGCAAGTTATGCCATTTGTCCTCTACAGATATAGCAAAGCAATATTAATTTCATCCAGTGTTTCCAAGCTCTGCTTACAACAGGATGTTATGCTGCATTGTAGACAAAGCTCACCATCGTTTGGTTTCCTGATCCTTCTTCTTATAGTTGTCGAGTTTTTTCATTCCCCTCACATTCTGCTGTTTCAGGGTTTCTTCTGTTTCCCAAGTATTGTGAATGTGGGACCAACCTTTCCATTTAATTAAATACTGAACATCACCAGGTTCTTTTGATTTATCATATCCTGCATTTGGATCTCCATCAGCTTCAACAGCATAGATGGTGGTTGTAGCACCAGTGGCTGAAGAAACCATAACCGCAACATTAGACAATGATTGTAAATGATTTTGACAAAATACTAGTTATGTGTTGTCAAGTTGGAACCTGCTTATAGCATCCCTAATACAACTTTCAAGGTAAGATACTAAGATACTAAATTAGTGGTTTTACCAGTTCCACTTCCACCACTCTTTATCTACCAGACCACTCTGGGTACATTTTGACAAAGTAGCCCATATTATTATTTTGAAACACAAGCATCTAGAGGGAGTACATGATGCACACAATGCCAGTACATTCAAATCTTACTACAAACTACACTATTAAGAAGAATTTACTGTATTTTTCCATCTATCAGACACTCCCACATATTAGACCATGCCTTTTAAGACCCCAAATTAATAAAATTATAAAATTCTCCTTGAGGTCACCTCCTCCCCACCCCCTGCAGTTTCCTTTCCTTTACTTTCTGCTTTGTTTTTGCGACAGGGGGGCAATCAAACCATAAAGAAAACAAAACAGCAGGGGGTGGGGTCAGAAGAACTCAAACTGAATATCACTTTCTCTTTGGAAGCATTGAAAGGGGCTTCTTGAACCTCCAAGACTTTCCCTGCTGAAAAGACTCCACTAATTCTGGAAAAAAAAACCTCACAAATTGCGGAAAGTAAACAAAGGCTGTCAAAAGGAAGGGAAACAACAAGATCAGTTGGGGTTCTCTTCCACCCCACTCGCACCCCTCAGGAAAGGCTTACTTTCATGTATACAACCCCCCTTAATTTATAGTGTCATGATTTTAGAAAAAAAACAGTGCCATATACATGGAAAATACTACTCCATCTAAATGGAGTAGGCATAGGGTAGTGATGAAATACTTACCAAAAGCATATTTAAGTGCAGATACTAAAAATAATAAAGCATTTGACTAACAAAGTTCCTGAAATATGTTACTTTGTAACGCACAATATGCATTTTCCAAGACATTCCGTAAAGTGTTACATTTTACAAATCTAAATCACAAGTACCTCCTTTTCTTCCAATGCGGCTATCCATAAACTTTTCAATTGTTTCAAATTCATCTTCTTCAGGTTGTGGAACATCCTCTCCACAGACTTCTAGAAGATCATCGGAATCTGTCTTTGCCTCTTCAGCTTCCTTATAACTAACATTTACTGTTGCCTGACGGCGAGATCCTCTTTTATCATAGTCGTCGTCATCATCATCTGATGATGATGATGATGATTCAAGTTGTCGTTTTTTCTGCCCTGAACTTTTCTTCCGGCTTTTTTGCTTTATTCTTAAATATTAAAGAACATTTTTTTAAAAGGTTGGCTCATTCCAAGGATAAGAAAACATGAAACTTTGCAGTCTCTTCCTCAGCATTTTGATATCATTACTAGGCACCACAGCCCACTCACTATGTAACTGCTCTCCAGCTGATATGTCTACTATGTACAGCTGTCAGCATATTCCTCTTACACCTGCTCTACAGCCAGAATCCTACACAAGAATCATTCTTCCTGATCAAAAGAAAAATACTACTGAGCTAAATCAGATGCTATTTCTACCTAGAGCATTCCACTGGATGGGACTTGTTAGTTACAATCTAGATAGTAATAGCATTTTATTATTGTCTTTCTTCTCATAGGGGAAAAGGGGGATTCTGGACATCTTACAATCACAATAAACAGAAAAATATGCTGGCTGGAATTTTACTGGTGGTTGTGCCAGATCTGCATAACTTGTTGCATCTTGGTTGCAAAACTGGAAGTGGGATGAGGTATATGACAAATACATCCCAATACCACATTATCTAGCTACAATTAGCTACAGCAAGTTATGTGCACATTAATAGGACAACCACTAAAATATTTTAAAAAATTAAATAACATTGGGTACTGCCATTTAAAACCACTTAAAAACGTAAGCACCTTAATACAGCAAATACAACATCCCATAAAGGCAATTAGAGGGCCAAATTGGCACTCCACAGCCTGGGAGCAGATACTTCAAAGGCTTTTTTTCATGTCCTTTAAAAAAAGCCTATGAGAGTGGTGAAAACAAGAGAAGTGGGTGGCGCTAATATGAGTGACAGTTCTTCCAACAAGCTGGACCCATGCCATACAGGGCTTTGAACTGAGACTGCAAAGACACCACCATCCAATAAAGCTATTGCAATAGGGGAGCCATATGCTGTCTGTAACCAATACTAGTCAGCAGTTGGGCTGCATTATGTAGAACTTGACAAAACTGTCAAATACTTTTCAAAGGCAGCCTCACTTAGAACACATTGCAGCAATAAAAGTGTAATGCAATTGAGATATGAGTGGAACTGATGCATTAACTTTATCGATGTAAATGCACTACTGGCCATGGCTGAAACTTATGCATACTATCTCTGGGTTAAATTTAAGAAAGCAACAAAGTCGTTGACCAGACTTTTCAGAAGAAGTATATCCCTACCCAGTACAGACTGAATATTCATTTCCTGATCAGTGCTTTGACTGAGTGAGAACACTTCTATCTTATTTGGGTTAAGTTTTAATTTGTTTGCCCTTCTCCTGTCCACTACTGACACCAGACACTGGTCTAGGCCCCAAATAACTTCCTAGTGTTGGTTACCAACAAACTCCAAAGGTCCAGATAACCTTTCTCAGTAGTTTCCACAGTGATGTTAAATGGGATGAGGAACACAACTGAAGCCTGGGAGATTCCACAGGCCAGTAGCTACGGTGACAAACAGGATAACCCCAGCACTCCCCCATAAGGATGGGAACCACTATTAAATAGTGTCTCCAAGATCCACCTCAGAGACACTCCAGAAGCTTTCAGGGTCAAATGAATCAAAAGCTACAAAGAGGTACACCAGAACTAGCAGTGCCACATTCCTCCTGGTTGTTTCTGCGATAGGGCAGGGCATAACGGAGGATGGGCAGCAATATGATCCCTGCTTTGTGGTGATAATCTCTATGACATTATTTATTCTTTTTAAACTTTTAAAAATTTGCTTAGCATAATAAATCACACTACAGTAGGCCTGCTCAGATTTACTGAGTCAACTTGTCCAGAGTCCATTGATTCAAAGTGTCCTACTACAATTGTGACTTGCTGTAACAGTGGCTCCCAACTTTTGGTTCCCACATGTTCTTGGATTAAAACTCCTACAAGTGTGGGATGGCCAAGATCTGGGGACCCAAACTTGGGAAGCACTGTATTACAAGTTACAGTTAAAGTAGGGCCATTTAAATCAATGGAACTTATGGAGGGACTGAGTCAAAGATCCTCACTGAGTTACAGGGCCTACTTTAGTACAATTTGCTACTCTAAGCAATAAGATTTTGCCCCATTAGTAAATACCTAGTTCACATGAAACTGGTAATAATGGCTTTAACTTTTATATAAATTAGTTAGGGGGCAGTATCTTGAGAACAGCCTAGATAAAGTGAAGACAGCCAGCCAAAAAGAAGAAACAAGCCATGAAGAATACCTGTAAGACTGAGTTGTCAAAAGGTGCTAAAATACTATCTGGTATAAAAAGGGTAAGCATATTGATCACAGATAGAACTTCCTTGCTTGAATAGATGACTAAAATCTCTCCATTACTGGAATATGCAGACTAAGATTAGAATGAGGGTCAATCATTAGGTTCATTCTAGAAGAATCAGGGCTGACTAGGTGATGACGATTTGGTCATAGAGGGAGGAGCAGAAAAATAATGAAAGCTGGGAAGGTAACCTAGTAACTTAACTTCAAGATGGCAACAAATACAGGAAATGTTTTCAGTTTTCTTTTAGATGAAGTAAAATATTTTCCATGCTAAATTACTTTTTACATACCTGGTTGGAGGCTTCCTGCTCTTGACTTTGTTTTTTGGCTCATAGTCAGATTCACTCTCATCACCACTACTTTTTTCTCTACTTTCTTCCAAATCAGAATCTGAAGCAGTACCAGAAACAGATCCTGAGCCAGACATTTGCCAGTCTTCACTAGAGAAATTCAAATCACAGAGTATTCATATAAGTGAACATATCCATACAAATTAAAATGATCTTACTATTCAGATATTTCAATAGTGTATAAAAGGAAAGTAATCTGAGTTCATTTTAGAAATCATAGCCACACAGCCAAGTTGGGGGGGGGGGCACAAGAGAAAGATGGAACATTTTAAAAATTAGAATTCAGTTAGAAAACTTAGTTTAACTGAAATGAACCACCACACCTTAAAAAGATATCATTCTAGCTGAGAGGCTGACTAGCTTGGGGGGGGGGGGTTAGGTTACCGTTTGGTCTGCTTTAGGGGTGGTTGGATTCACTCCTAAAGACATTGATCAGATTATCTCTTTGCTAGAGTAAACCAGTCCACTCACAGAGTGGTCCTACTCCACCTTTCTAATCCCTCATGGGATTCTAATTTTATAGTGTGGCAGAATCACTCCATTTTGCTCTGTTTCCAGCACATGTTGGGAGCAAATTAAAGTGAGTCTTCCTCTTTTAATATGCCAATATTAAAAAGAGGGGAAACACTTCACAATAGTGGTGAACTGACCATTTCCTTAGCTCCATGGAGGGGCCAAGGAAAATATTTTTTAGTGTGCATCAGAGGAGCATATATGTGATGCAGCATTTTAAAAACAGGATTAGATATGTTTGTGAAGATTTTCAATCATCCAGGTGAGGTTATCCTGAAGCTGATTCATGGCAACTGTACTTCTTTTCTTGAGAGATTGAAATGTTTCAGACTGAAGAAGCTACGGGTAGTCTCTCAAGAAAAGAAGTACAGTTGCCACGACTCAACTTCTGGAGGATGTGGTATGCATGTTACAAGTTAGGTATATGTATTAGGTATGTTAGTATAACTTGTAATGTACAGTGTATATCTAATGCTTTTAAAATTATGCATTTACATTTTGTATATTAAATCCCATTCTTCCACTACAGCAGCTATAATCAAGACTGCACTAAGTTCACATATCAAATAATGAAACATGTAAGTGAATTCCATAAGTTTTCAACTAAGGCAATACTTTAAAATTATAAATAAAAAAAGCATTCTTCTGTAACATCTATTCAATTTAGTGAGTACTTCAGCTTGCACAAATATACATGACACACAAGTCAAAGTCAATGCTGTTCCTGCTTCTAATGAGCACGATCAGTTTCAAATCTTTTCTGAGCATGGAAAAGGAGAGCTTCCTAAGATTTTGCTGCTCTTTGGCAGGGGGAGCATAACTTAGGAACAATCTAAATAGTTATCTGCATTAATCAAGGCTCAGGAATTTCCGAAGTAAAACATAATACAGTAGACAAGAACCACCCCTGTCAGTTAAATGCATTCCTGAGGCCTTCTGGGTGCATACAACTCAGTATGCAATCAGTGACAACACTCCACCATTCCTCAATGGAAGACTATCATGATCCTGACAAAAAGGAATACACAGACTCCTAAAGATCTACATAAGAAAGAATACATGGAACTATGCCTAATATTCTTTATCTACTAAGTCAAACAATTAAGATCCATGAGATAAATTAAAAGCATTATTCTGCCATAAGTAGTGTTTAATTTCCTACTCTTTATGATTCTTCCTCTTGATTTCACTGGATGAGTCATCAGCAGAGTCTTCACTACTTGATGCATCCTGCATATAACGGCAAAATATAAAGTCCCTTTAGATATTAATACATAGTACATGTACCACTATTTCCATTCATTTTCAGCATCAAATCTGATCTACTTCAAAAATCAGCTTCAACACACTTTATCACAGAGTATAATTAAATGTTATACTTAAGATAAAAACTCAATAGTTTTATTTTGTAAAATGCAATGGTCCTAGAACCAAAGTGTGGAAATTTTTCACTGTTCCAAAACTGGACATCAATGTCCTTCAGAACTAACTGATACAAGTTCGCAGCATTAATATCATGGGGTTCAAAGGTATTGACCTAAAACTGAAGTTATTTTAGAATGTGCCTCGGTAAGGTACCTTAAACAAGAAAGTATTTTTGAGAAACTACAACTGGGGGAAATAGTTTACAAAACACAGGAAGTGAATTAGGAACATATAAGTGATAAGACAACATGGCAGAAACAACTCATTGAGTTTCATGCCAGTTTTCAGTGAAAAATGTAAACAACAGAATGCTTACATTATGTGAACAGAGACAACTGAGAAAAAAATGAAGTGAATTTTATTCTGCCATTTGAGCAATTTTTGCCTATATATGCTAGTTAACAAAGACAGACCACAAAATAGTCACAGAAACCTGTACTGCACAAATGAGAATAACAGTATGTTTTTCAAAAGAAGCTTTTACAGAATTATGTATTATGAGAAAAAGATGAATGGTATTATAGGCAGTTTATTTCTTAATAAGCAAGTCCTGGAAAAAACAACAACCCGAAGATGTAGTATGTTTTATAAAGTTTTATCTTAATGGCTAATAGTAAATGAGTTCTGAAAAGAGTATAAAAACTGTGTATGAACTCTTGTACTTATGAAAATCTATATAAATAAAAATGTAAATGTTCATTTGTTCAAAATCTTAAAACTTCAAGAGTTCTTAACCAACTGGTTTGAAATTTTGACACAACATTGCATTCACATATGTGCATGTTTTTATATACAGTATGCACTATTACATAGATGTCACACCTTTGCCATCTGTTGGGTGCAAAAGCAACACACACTGTACTAAGTATGTCACAAATGGAAAGCATGCCTTGAGGTGGTGAGTTCCCAGGGCTGTACATTGGGAAAGGCTGCACAGTGGGGTCTCTCTCCCTGTGTGTGTATGTGTGTGTGTGCGCGCGCACACACACACACCATCACCATCAGGCAATAAAAAGCAACAACAGGAGGGGCAGAAATAACTCCCCACCTTGAGGGCCGGCTTCTTGGACAAGAGACAAAAAACTAAGACAGTGGGGAACAGAGCTCTCATGGAGCAGCAGGGAGATTGTGGCAAGCCGCCAGCAGTCCTGAGGGGTGAGCAATGGCAGTGGAGGCTGATGGCACTGAGCCCCAGCTCATGGCTCCTTTCTTCCCTTGCCCAGCCAACCTCCCACTTTTCCAACCCCAGGAAATGCACAGGGCAAGTCAAGGGGTTTGCAAAGGGAGCCCAGGCTGGTTGTGTCGGACAAAGGAGGTGAGGAAGAGGAACCAGAGGATGCAAGGGTGAGCCACTTCCCCCTCACCTCCATTCCCCGCCGCAGCAAGCCTGGGCTCCCTTTGGCAAGCCCCATGACTTGCCCTGTACATTTCCTGGGCTTGGAAAAGTGGGAGGTTGGCTGGGTGAGGGAAGAAGGGAGGCATGAGCCTGGGGGCTCTCAATTAATGAGGACTTTTCAAAGGTGAAGATGCCCTCATTCCCCACATTCCTAGGATTCCAACAGATATGCCATTTCATTTTAAGAGATTGCAATTACCAATTAGATTGGCATTTGCAATCACCATCAACAAAGCCCCATGCCAATCTTTAGAATTGTGCGGTTTAAATCTAGTGATGGATTGCTTCTCACATGGACAATTATATGTTGGACGTTCTAGAATCAGCAAACTACACAATCTCTATATCTACACATACAATGGAACAACAAAAATATTGTATATCCACAAGCATTGTGAAATTAAACATTTTTAAAACCTGCACTGTCTCTTTTCTTTCTTTTCCAATTAACCGGACTGAGCCACAGCAACACGGGGCTGCGTACAGCTAGTAACATATAAATGTATTGTTCTGTCTTCATTGTATTACATTCTCAGTAAATTACAGTGCTACCTTGTATAAAGGAATTAATTTGTTCCAAATGTAATTATGTTAAGCAAATTTCCCTTTATAAAAATTTCCCATAGGAATGCATTGAAAACAGAGTAATCCCATTTTATGTTGTACGGATTTATCCCATGGGTGATTATGTTAAGCAAATTTCCCCTATCTCCGGAATTTTTATGTTGTACAGATTTTATGTTATACAAACTGTTTGTTTTACAAGGGTCCACTGTATGTCAGTCTAGCCAGTACTGCTCAAGGGAGGGTAAATTTACGCCAAATTTGGTGGCCAGAAGCTTTGCAAGCCAGGCCTTGGAGATATGGAAAGCTGGGCTTCGAGTGTCCTAGGAGGAGAGCGTGTCAAGATACGAAGCTTCCTGACCTTAAAGATGTAGGCTTCCTATTGGCTGAAAAGTATAAACTCTGACAAATTTTGTTCTGATAAATGATGTTTCACTAGATTATAAATACAGAGCACACATGCACGGATATACAATAGAGAGGAATTCATTCTGAAGCAAAAGACACAAACAGTAGGGGAGTAGTCAGGAGATAACATGAACGTAACTATTAAATAGGTAGCTTGGTGAGAAAATATTTTTCTGTGTGTTACCAACAAGCTTAGAGCTAAGTAATGCTTTTGTATTTTATTATAAGCATTCTGTTTTCATTTAATGTATTTTAAGAAAGCTTTTAAAGTTATATTGCTTTTTACTTTTAAATGAAATATTATAGAGACACAGTCTCTGCTTTATTGGTCTAGATCTAGAAGCCCGTATTATTTATATGGGAGATGAGGTCCATCAAAACCTGGAGAGCCAGAAGTTCTCTACACTTAGCTTAGAAACCTCTGGTGATTGATTTGCATTAATATACTGATATTAAACATACTGCACTTGTGTTTAAAATCTTGAAGACATTACATGACAGGATTGTCATCATTTTATTCCAGCATACCAGTTATGTGATATAACAATACTATACATATCTGCTCATAAGTAAATTCTATTCAGTTCAGCGAGACTCTCAGATAAGTGTATATTTGTAATTTTAACAGACAATTTACCAAATTTTTTGCTTATTTTGATATTGAATTGCATTCTGAATAAAAATTGGAGACCCTGATAATTTTGAGACAGTTCTGAGAAGATTTTTTTAATTAGTAAGGTAAGGAAGACTGGTGCATTAGATTCAGGCATGACAAGTATTTTAAAAGCCATCCACTGGTTGTACTGCTAGCTTCAGCTGTTGCTAATATATACATGTTTGTGTGTGCTGAATTACAAGTGCTATCTGTGTGCATCTGAGATGTAAGTGCCTGGCTGACCAACCTATCTGCATTTGACACACAAAGAAATACAGATGGTAGATTATGGTAAGTGTAATTACAGATGACATCTGCTGAAATACACGGCAAGTCAGACTCCATTTTCTCCCTTTTCTAAAACTGACCAATAGAATATTGTGTTCACATTTTAAAATATCCACTAATCATTATTTACCTCTTCTGAGCCACTGTTTGAGGATGCAGTTTTTGACTGCTGTTGCTGCAGTTGCTGCTGCTTCCGGAGCATCGCAGATCTCTGTACAGCCAGAATACTTGGGTTTGATTTCCAAAACTGAAGAATTCAAATAAAAACATCATGTAACCTCATAAAATGCAGTGAATATATATATCAGAATTATTAAAATACTGTACACAAGTTTCACAAGCAGCAATTTGCCACGATTTCTTAGAAACATTATCTATTATTTTAACAACAACCTCCTACGCGCCCTTCAGTTCACCACCAATAAAGAATACTTTATTAAAATTATGGAGCAATCACATACACAGTGTGTACTATCTTCTCAGCTGTCATGCTCAGACATGCTCAGGTTATGTATATTACCACAGACTGTGTCACACACCTGAGCATGTGACAGATGACAGGAACAATGTGGAAACAGTTTCCTGTACACATAAAGCATTTTGCAATAAGATTCTGGCCCTCCATTTTAATTCTGAACACCATTAACTGGCATTTTGCAAATAGTTCCTCTTAAGTCATTGGTAGTGTTACCAGCCAAACCTTACAGGGAGCTTACTGCTAAGGTTACATTTCAAAGATTTATTTATTTTTAAAAATCTAATCCTGCTCAACCCATGAAAACATGGAGTACACAAGCACAATCAATGAGTAACAAATGTAAATTATTAATCAAGAACATTAAACTTTTCAGACATAATATAATATACCACAGGCATGATGAAAAGAAAGACTTTTAGTAGTCATATTAAAAATTACATAGAAGCCAAGTGGAGTCTATAGGGGAGAACATTTCACAGCTGAAGTTCTGCTGTCTAGAAAGCCCTCTGGTGAGTCACAGATTAATTATATTACCAGTGTCGATAACTACAGATGAGCCATCTTAGCTGAACTCAGAGCCAAGCAGGCTTATATAGGTAAGGTGCTCCTTTAGGTAACACAGACCCCAAAGCTGCTTAGCACATTATATGCTAGTATTATTTAAAATAGGGACCATTGATTTATATGAATTAATGCTAATATTTAGGGACCATGGAATACAGTACATTCGTTAACATTCTCATTAATTATTAGCTGCTGCATCCCACTGTAAATGCAGTCTCCAGAGAGTCTTTTTAAAAACATCCACAAACTGACGTACAGTGGTACCTTGTATAACAGACAGCTTGTATAACAGAAAATTTGTACAACATAAAAAATTCCAGAGATAGGGGAAATTTGCTTAACATAATTGCCTATGGGGAAAATCCGTACAACATAAAAATGGGATTACTCTGCTTTCAATGCATTCCTATGGGAATTTGTATAAAGGAAAATTTGCTTAACATAATTTCATTTGGAACGAATTAATTCCTTTATACAAGGTACCACTGTACTTGCACTGATTTAAGCTGGAGATTATCAATATATTGGTAATTAGGGGCAGGATGCCCCTGTTAAGGAAGTGCTCTTGTTAATGAATCATCTGGAGACAAATGCAGTGCCATCTACAACAGGCAGCTGCCATACTTCCTGCATCCAGAATCTATTACCTAGTGTTACCATCCCTCAAAGAGTTTTACTCAGTTTCCGGACACACTGAGTTCTTTACTAGCTATAGGCACCTATTTGGATTGAACCAAACGAGATAAGAGAAAGAGAGTTCTATACCACTTTTGTCATTCAGTTATATTTTTTCGAAACTCTGCTGTGCAAAAAGAAAGGATCTGTTTGTGAGCTACAGCACTAGTTCATCAACTGATAGATTTCCCTGGCTATATTGGACTTTAAGGGAATTTAAGGATATGACCCTGAGAATGGAGGAAATCCTATGAGAAGTCACAAGGATTCAACAGAAGCATCAGTCATTTTAGCACATAAGAACACCATGGGCTCCCATTTAAAAGGAGGATTTCTTATACTTTATTACAGGAAGAGAGTTAAAATCCACTGCAGCAAGAAACTGATAAGCAGAAACCTTTTGGCATCTCACATCTTGCATCCGCAGCTTTGATAGGCCTGTACCTGATTGTCACATTTCCTCAGAGACCTGGGAAGCATACTTCCAAGAGCTATACTCAGATCCATCTGCTGCTGGGAAGGGACCTTCATCCAAGACCTGAGTAAACTCCCACAGTGGCCCCCTGTGCCTCAGTCAGAAATTAAGAGCTTGATTACCCTACTGAAAGAAGGGAAAGCTCCAGGAGAAGACCTAATTCCAGCAGAGGTCATCAAAAACAACTTGGACTTTTGGTCTCCCTTACTAGCTTCACTTTTTACCTGTATCGATAGATACGGACGAATCCCTGAAGACTGGGGGCTGGCTATTATTATACCTATATATAAGAGAGGCAAAAAGGACGATCCCGTCAACTATAGACCAATCAGTCTTCTTAATACAATCAGTAAACTTTATGCTAGACACCTACAATGGAAATTGCAAGACTGGATGGAACAAGAAAACATACTTGTAGAAGAGCAAGCCGGCTTCAGAGAAGGCAGATCGACTATAGATCAATGTTTGGTGCTCCAACATCTTATTGAAAAATACTCTCCTTACAATATTTCCTCCCTTTATGCTGCCTTCATAGATTTTAAGGCAGCATTTGATTCAATATCACGAACTAGGTTATGGGAGAAACTGGAGGCTTCAACAATAGACAGACGTCTATTTCATTTAATACGCATGCTCCACGAAGGAACCAAACTTAAGATCAGATGTAATCCCCAGGGTCAACTCACCAATCCTGTTACCACTGATAAAGGTGTTAAACAGGGATGTATTCTGGCCCCTCTTCTCTTCAACTTCTATATTAACTCCATAGTGTCCTATCTTGACCATGGGACCTTCCACCCTCCAAAACTGGCTGGAAGGCATATCTCTGTCTTGCTTTATGCCGATGATGCGGCAATCCTCTCTAGAACACCTGTAGGCCTCAGAAGAGCTTTGAATGCACTATCACAATTCTGTGAGGAAGAGCAATTAAAGCTCAATTATCAGAAAACTAAAATTGTGGCCTTTGCTAAAAGACCCAAGATTCATTCTTGGAGTATCAATGGGCACAAAATTGAACAGGTTTCCTCCTTCAAATATTTGGGAGTAGTTCTTCAGGCTAATGGTAGCAGAAAAGCCCATGGAGATTATGTTGCCAACATTGCTCAAAGAAGTTCTCTAGCCATTCTTAAATATCTCAAGACAGCTGGCGGCCAATATATTCCTGCAGCACTTAAATTAATCCAAGCCAAGTCAATTTCCCAACTTCTATATGGTGCCAAATTAGGTCCCCTTTCCAATTACGCTCCACTGGAACGGGTACAATCTAAATTTGTAAGATCGGCCTTACAAGTTCCCAAATGTGCCCCAAATGTTACTCTCCGATTAGAGTTAGGCCTCATGAAAGTGGAGGCTAGAGCTTGGGTGGCTATTCTTACCTATTGGATTAGACTGCATTTCTTCCCTAAGGGTTTAGCCCCCCTTATTAGAAAAGATGACTTTAAATCCAAATGGGAAGGGGCTATAATATCTAAAATCTTATCCTTAGGTCTGTCCCAAGACATCCTTTTTACCATGAAGTATGATCAGGCCAAAGCAGTCATTAAGCAGCGGGTTACCGACTCAGAACGGCAACTGGATCTAGCTTGCTCCCCTGCCTTTATTGTTAATGACTCCTGTAGGTATCTATCTCTCCCAATGAGATATTTAGCCAAGCTTGAGATACCCACCCACCGGAGGGCCTTTACCTTGGCCCGATGTCATGCCCTCCCTTCTGCTGTTCTTGAGGGACGATATCGGAGATCTCCCTATTCGGAGAGGCTATGTCCCTGTGACTCTGGCGATATTGAGTCAACAGAACATGTACTTCTTTACTGTTCCTTCTATAAAGACACCCGGGCTAAGCTTATATCTCCAATAATCTATAAATATCCAGGACGCTCTGGTCATTATTATACTCAACTACTTCTATCAGATATGAATTTTTCTGTATCAAATAACATATTTGTCACACAACAAATGTTAAATGTCTGACTTTTTGCCAGGATGTTTGTGCAATCACTAACCATTTTGGTAACAGCACAAATAATATAACTATTGCTTTCAGTACTTCCTGCAACATCCAACCCCTAACTATGCACAACTCCAGGCAGCACAGACAATGGTGAGGAATGATGTGAGTTCTATACCAAAACAAGGAAAGGCACACATATGTATCCATGCTGTAAGGCATGATGGCAAACCTTTTAGAGACTGAGTGCCCAAATTGTGATTCAAACCCCACTTATTTTTCCAAAGTGCCAATACATCAACTTAACCTGAATACAGTGATACCCGGGGTTACAAATGCTTTAGGAATTGTTGTGGTTGTGTCGTTACAGTTTTGACCAACTCTTCGTGACCCCATGTCCATGGAGTGTGCTTGGCAGGAATACTGGAGTGGCTTGCCAGTTCCTACTCCAGGCGCCTACAGCACCTGGTATTCCCTGGTGGTCACCCATCCAAGTATACTAGCCAGGCCCAACCCTGCTTTGCTTCCAAGATCAGGTGAGATAGGATATGCTCAGCAGGTGTTACCCTTCAGGAAAGCAAGGATCGAAGAGCAGGCTTTTGAATTTCCCACAGCCACAAATTCAAAAACCTGCTCTTCGATCCTCAAGTTCCCGAAGGGTAGCACCCATCCGCCTCTCTGTCCCAGGCAGAGAGGCAGATGGGGTGTGACACTGTCAGGAAAGCCAGGGGGGAGTGGCTGCAGCTTATGGGCTTGTTCATAGCCCATTTACTCTCCAGCCACGCCATTCTGGGCATCCCTAATGTGGCACGGCTGGAGAGTAAACTGGGGCTATGAATGAGCCCACAAGCTGCTGTCTCCCCTTTGCCCAGTTCTCTGCACGAAGCACAGTGGCATGATCTGAGCAGAGGGGGTAGTGGCGTGGCTGTGAGGAAGCGATATTGCGCGCCCTCAGAAAGGGCTCTGCGTGCCACCCATGCCATAGATTTGCCAAGACTGCTCTAAGGTTATATTTCCTGGATCTGGGGAAGTGAAGGGTAATCCAAAAAATATCATACTGTAATGAATCTATAGGTATTCACAATAAAACGGAATACACTTTCAGATGAACAAATGAAGGATACGTGAAAGCTATGAATTGGTGAGTCCCCTCCTTCAAGATTAAAAATGACAATCAAAGCTTAGCTATGATATGTCCCCTTTATGCTTTACAGTAGTATTTTTTTAAAAAAAGAATAGTCTTGGAATTGTTTTTTTTCTTTAATAGAATTTACTGTTTCTTTATT
This sequence comes from Phrynocephalus versicolor, assembly GCA_023846285.1. Classification (NCBI taxonomy): domain Eukaryota; kingdom Metazoa; phylum Chordata; class Lepidosauria; order Squamata; family Agamidae; genus Phrynocephalus; species Phrynocephalus versicolor. The sequence continues at coordinate 24,622,551 of JAHTLZ010000240.1, forward strand.
TAAAGACTCTTCTGACAGAATAGAATTGAAATATAAAACAATGATGTTTCTTTGTGTCTATTTTTAAACTACCATCAAACAGGCCTTTCTCAAATTCTCTATACATTGTTATACTCTGAAATCCTGATATGTATACCTTCCCATATTCAGTATTTCAAATAAAGGTGAGAAGACAGATTTGAATATTCCTACTTACAATCTTCTGTCTCTCTCTGGTAAAACAATTTCCTTAAGTTTTCTATCTACTTACCTCCTAACAGGGGGAAAAACATTCATCTCTTTGTCTGTGTTGCTAAGTATCATGACAAGGATTTACTGTTATTTCTCTTTATCTCAACCTTTATAGGTCATTTTCAAACACTTCTTGAACTGTTGCCCGGAAAAAACTCTTTTCAAGTGTTTCTGAAAATATCTAAAAACCCTCAACAGTCCTGTGAAGTGGTAGGTAATGCATAGCTCAGAATTGAGAATGCTAAAATGCAGAGGGTGCTAGATAAAGGTAGGGTTTGATATTCAAAACCTTTGCTCTTGCATTCTGTTTATATTCACCTTTTATTGTCTTTCCTTTTATACTAGTCACATACTGATATTTTTCTGCTGCTAGTCTTTACTTATTGTTCTTTACAAAAATATTTTAATACAATTTTTGTTTGTTTTCACTGTTTGATTAATGAATGTGCCTGACTGCTTTCTCACTTTTCTAGGTAATTCAGTGAATTTTCATTGATTTTATTTTTGGTGTAACTCTGGCTTAATAGTTACTCTCTATCTTTTCCATGTAACAAAAGGAAAATAGTGGGAACGAAGAACCCATATTTCCATTCTTGACTACTCTCAACAAGTTCAAATAAATGCTAAAAGGAACAAGAAGACACAATGCATCTAATGCTACTCTCCAATGAGAGACTCCCCTCAATTACAACTGTGGGGTTTTTCAGCAGCATCTTAGAAATCTTCTCTTCTAGTATGAAGACTTTTATGAAGCATCAGCAAATTAACTTCCTTGTCCCTTCTAGCCTTGCACAAAACACAAATGCTCTGAACATGCCAACATTATCCCAGGAATGGGAGACAGAATTCCGATGGATGATGAGAACCTCCTTTTTCTGCCCTTTAGCTTGTGCTGGCACTGCATTAAGTACACAAATCATAAATATCAGTGGCACAATAAGTCTTGAAAGCTGGACACATTATCATAGTGACCTCTTATGTCAAAATCTGTGCTAAAGTCTGGACTTGTTCTAAGGAGGAAACAGAAATCCCAAATACCATGGCAGAAGTCTGAATGACAACAGAATACAAAACTGCTTATTTAATCTTATCTTTTAAATTCTATTCTTCCATTTTGAAGGGTCAGAATGTGATTTGTGAAATTAGTTCCCTTGAATTAGATCCTTGGACACTGAAACAGTGTCTGTTCCAGGTTAAATGGTATCATGAGTACTGAAGCTCTCCATGTTAAAGCAGTCAACCTTCTAACAAAAGCCAGGTGTTCCACAAATACTGGAGATATAGAAGCAGACAACAAAACTTTCTCTGAGAACTAAAGTAGAAGCTATATGAAGTTGCTTTGAGTGTCAAAGCCAAGGGGACAAAGTTTCCTTCCATAAATGAAACACTTTTTGAATACAGCAAGAGTCTATAATACAATATAATTCACAACAATAATGGGGGCCTTTTTCTCCATCCATCTTTGTTCCAAACTAATTACACACAAAAGAACTGCCATGAAGAAGAGAGAAAGCTACTTTGAACTAATATGCTACAAAATATTTTTGTGGGTGATTATTACTCTGTAACAAACAAAAAGAAACTGTTTAAACACATCTGGTCATCCACCAAAAGCTACCGAGTACAAGAGGATTCTGAGGAAGGCTCCAAACAAGTCTGAGTAGTGGTGACTATGAAGAAGAAAACATGATGCCACAACTGAAACAGCTAAAAGGATCAGTGAAATCAAGCCAATATTGGAAAACACACTGCAAGAAATTAAAACGAAACCGCATCTTCATGTTTCTTGGGTGGCATACTTGCAACCAATGTGTCCATAGTGTTTTTGTCTTTTTAAGTTTTGTCAAACTGAGAACAGCAGCCTTTACTTCAAATCTGCTAAATAGATACTCAAGAAACTATAATTACATTGGTGCCGCGAGATACGAACGTAGTCCGTTCTATGCGAATTTTCATGTCTCGAAATTTGTGTATATTGAAACGTGGTTTCCCATAAAAATGCACTGAAAACCAATTAATCTGTTACAGAGGTTGAGAGAGAGAGAGAGAGAGAATGGATTACATTGGTTTTCAATGCATTCCTATGGGAAGACTACCCCAACATCAGGAAAAAGGGGAACAGTGTTTTCCCCTGTGTATGTGTGGGCTGCTGCTCACGACTGAAGCAATTCCAACCCTGTCTGTCCCATCCCTCCTGAGCGAGGCTTTTGCTTGTTTTAACTCTTCCTGGTGGAGGACGACTTAAAACAAGCAAGAAGCCTCACTCAGGAGAGATCGGACAGATGGGGGAGGAAGTGCTTCAGTCCCCAGTGAGGCTTTTTGCTTGTTTTAACTCTATCTGGTAGAGGAAGAGTTAAAACAAACAAGAAGCTTGTCCATCACTCAGGAGGGATGGAATGGAATGGACAGGAGAGGAATTGCTGCAGTCATAAGCTGCAGCCCCCCCATGCACTCTCCTCCTCCGCCGCCGCCGCCTCTTGACTGTGGTGTGGGTGTGTGAGAGAGGGGTGATGGACAGAGAGAGGATCTGGGGTGTAAGTAGGAGGGCAAACTTGGAAGAGAAAGACAGAGAGGGCAAAAGAGGAAGAGAGAAGGAGGGAAGAAGGAGAAGGGGGGGGAAGCTGAACAAGATCCCGGGAGCCTGCACCAACCCAGCAAAACAAGGCAAAATCTTTCCCCCTTTGCTGGGTTGGGGGGGAGGGGAAACCCCTCAATCTACCGGCAGCTGAAGGCTGCTCGTCAACAACCAGGTGATTTTCTGAACTGTCAAAATTAGCTGGGTGTCGGGCTGGCTGCTGTTTGTTTGAAGGGTTTCCCACAAACCCAGCAATGCAGGGAGGCTTTCCCCCTGCCTTGCTGGCTTGTCATTGGAAATGGGGATGCCCAGCGACGATTTGTATTGAAAAATAAATAAATAAATAAATAAATAAAAAAAAATCTTAACTCGGGTCATCCCCATTTCCAAAGATGTCCTTCATATCTCAAACTTTTTGTAACTAGAGGCATTCATATCTCGAGGTACCACTGTACTCTATTCCTGTTCAAGAGGAGGATTTGACATCTTATCAATTTTAGCACATTTGTGATGCCTCCTACTAAGAAACCCTTTTAGAATTTCTACTACATATGCTGATGTTTACTCTGTATTTTTTTAACAAAAACATGGAATTAATTATATAAAAGAATATATTTTACCTCTGCTCCATCAACCTTTGGAGGTTTTGCTTGGACCTTCTTTTCCTTAGATGTGTCAGACCCTGATTCTGACTGACTGCCAGACTCTGACCCAGAGTCTGAATCACTGCTTCCCGACTGACTGCTGCTTCCATCGCTACTGCTTCCGGAACTTGAACCAGATCCAGAACCTGAAGCTGAACCGGAATCATCATCGGACTGGCTGCAATTACAAGTTAAGAGTAAAAGATTAGGAAGGAAATCCCAAAGCATTATTCCTATCTATAGGTTAGAGCCACTAAAATCAGTGGGATATATGTTAGTTGCAGCCAATAACCCCTTCCCATCCCCATTTATGTGAGTTTACTATATCAGTTAATGCTGGATTTAGTCCAGGTATGTTTGGTATCTGGCTGTGGAGCCAAAGGTTGCTAGTTCAATTCCCCACTGAGGTTCTCAGAAAAGCCAGTCTGTGTGGTGCTGGGCACGTCGCACAATCCCAGGATGTCTCCAGAAGAAGGAAACCACTTCTAAATACTCTGTACCTAGGAGACCCTGGAAAGGATCATCATTAGAGATGGATACTTGCTGCAGTTCAGCAGGGTTCAGACAACTGAGCCCATGGGTGTTGTGCAGCATCCTGGATTCAGAAACTTTGCCTCCTCCCACAGTTAGATGCAATACTGAGGACTTCCCTGCCCCCCCCCTTCTTCCTTTGAGTAGCCATCCATGAGAGGAGACCGGGAGTAGAATCTGGGACATCTGTGCAATACCACTGCGCCCCCACTGGCCAACCCACACTGATTCACATTAAGTCATCTCTAGTAATCACAAGTTGGAATTGACAAAACAGCATACAATTATTATTACTATTTAGCCCAGATGTCCACACATCATTTTTAAAACCCCTTTGTGTTGCTTTAAGGAGGTAAATATCACTACTGTCCTAGATGCTCAAGTGATTTTTTTTTTGTCATTTCAAATAATGTCTACATTTGCAAACTACACTCTCACCTATAAACTGCTGCTAAAAGTATGTGTCAACAAATTTAGAAGCTTTGAACAAGCTTTTATATACATTTTTGGGAGCACAGACAGAAGAACGTAACGACCAAGCTGCTACAAAACTGTTCAAAGACCAATTCTTCACTATGGCTACAAGTAATTTTTTAAAATGATCCAAGCAGCTTGTGGCCTATTTTACTATGAAAGGTGGTAATAATTTTACTGGCTGATAATAGTGATACAACTTGAAACTAATGCACATTGAAAATACAGCTTGATGGGATTCCTTTAAGAACAACTATATAAAAAAGCCTTTGTTTTGGTAAATCAGTCACAGACATGTTCAGAAACAACCAGTGTAGGTTGCCTGCATTAGAAGTCTTTTAAACACTGTCATTTCCCTGCCAGGAGGTGGACATGGGGAAACTGGAAATGAAGGATCTAATCATTGTTTTTGGAACCATTATCTTTTAATGATGGTCTCGGAATGAGAGTCTTTAACATATGCTCCTTTTATACACTAAAACAAGGGACATGCCTTAACAATTTTTGGTTTTTGTACAAACAATCTTGATACAAATTGTGTCAAAAAAACTAAAGGAACTGGTGCTAATGTTTTAAGCTAGTCACTTTGTAAGCTTCAATATAGCAGGCATGCTATGCTGTATTCAATATTGTTGAAAAGTGTACCTATTTCTTTTTTTTCAGCATGGATTTTCACAACTTGGAGACAGGATTGTAGTTACCAGTAGCATATACATGCAATGAAGAAAATGAAGATATTTTCCCTCACACAGCCCTATGAAATGTGATTATACAATCCACTGAAGTTACACAACAGCCTTAATTGCATTTTTACTTCCATACAATTAGAAGTGGACAGTAAAAATTAACCTCACTGCATTTACAAATAGAAGTGAATAATAAAGATTAACTCTCACTTCGGGTGGCCACTCCTAGGGAGGCCTGGAAATCAATCACTTGAAGTACCCTGGTTTTAAGCCTGGAGATTACACATCTCCATCATGGTTTGTAACCTGTGATGGCCTTTCCCTCCAGGAATCTGTCCAATCCCCTTTTGAAGGCATCCAGGCCAGATGCCATCAGCACATCCTGTGGCAGGGATTTCCACAGACTAGCAACATGCTGGGTAAAAAAATATTTTCTTTTGTCTGTTCTCACTATCCCAACCCTCAATTTGAGTGGATGTCCCCTAATTCTGGTATTTTGTGAGAGGGAAAAGAGTATCCACTTTATTCATGCCCTGCATACTGTATTTTTCGCCCCATAAGATGCACTCCCCCCAACAGTAAGGAGAAATGTCTGTGCGTCTTATGGGGTGAAGGCACCCCCAATGGGAGCCTCCAGAGCGGCTGCGGCAGAAGCCTCCCGATCTTGTGAAGGTCCCAACTGCAGTGGAGGCTTCCCCACCTGGCTGTTATAAAAAAAATCACCTTGCGTGATTAATTTGATCTGTAGAATAGGAGAGGGAGATCATTCTGTCAAATTGAAGACCACAGAGATAAGAAACAGGCGAGAGAGTAACCACCCACTATGATGACCATGTACATGTATATGGTTTAGCTGTTTTAGCACCTTGTCCCTTCATCAGGAGGAAGGCAGCATCTAAACAAAATAGTTCACCAAGCAAATAAATAAAATTAGACTGATGTCATCCTATGGTGTGTGTACGAGTGTGTGTGTGAGAGAGGCAGAAATACTGGTAAGTTTATTATATTTTTCATTTTTCCTAACATCTGCCTTGGCTCCCAGAGCTAAGAGGAAGGCAGTGTATCTCTATCTCTCTTGCCCTCTCCCTCTCATTACACACACACACACACACACACACACACACAAATCAAATTTACTTAGATTGAATTAAGAAGACCTTATCTATCTTATAAATCTGTTTCCTGTAAACTTGATTCTGCTGTTCGATCTGTACATACTAGAAACTGAATTTGAAATGATGGCCTCTTAACTTTGTTGAGGCCAACATATTCAGTCACGTGAAAGATTTGACCTTTATCTTTATGTGTGTAACAAACAAATGTTTCACTGTGAAATTTGCACTTTTGCTAACAATGCAAAACAATGCTACATATTCTAGCACAGGTGAATTAGTATATAAGTGGTAGAAGTATATAAGTGGTGAAGCTCTAGGTCATTTGCAGTACATCAGCAAGAGTTGCAACACCAGCCATTTAGGAATGTTAACCATATTTTAAAAAAATATGTTGCTTAATGAACTAAATTCTTTTAGCTCGTTCTGATTATCCAAACTCATCAGTTAAAACTTCAAACATTATTTTATTTCCTGTGTTCAAATTGTGTTACTTAAGATTTTTGCTATGTTTGTTTAGGATTACAGTGCTGTAAAAATCTGCGGGAAAAAAATAAATTGAGAAATGCATGACTTTAACACTAAAAAAATTAATAATATCACTGGTTAAGTGTCAGGTCTTTTCAGAGTGGATGTGATTTAAATTTTTTAAAAATGGATTTCTAAATTATTGAAATAAAACATTTTTATTTAACTTGTGATTGAAATTGTTTTTTAAAAAATCATTCCAATACACTCTGTTTTATATAGATGTAAGCACATTTTTGTAATCAGCCCAAAAGGGAAATTATTGGCAATACTTTCATATCACAAATAGAGATTAAGAGAAAGTGAGTTTAAAAGACCATGTCTAACTCATGTTTGAGGAGATCCAAATCAGAAGCCAGCTGATTCACAACTAAATCTTTTAATTTCTGTATTACAGCAACTGCTCAAATGTAGACACTACCCATTAAAAGGCAGATGAGCAACAGATAGACTCCGCTTTCTTTCTCTTTTCCATGTTGCTTCGCCTCATCTCATGTTCCCTTCCAACTTGCTTTCTCTAATACTTTTCTATCACGTTTCTTCTTTTTATGCCTTTCTAATCCTTTTACAATTCTGATTCTTATTCCTTTCTCCATACATCATTCCTCCATGTAATCCTCTATTCACTGTGTATTTCCCATCCTTCTCATCTTTCCTCAGATCATATTCTCAAGCATATCTAATAAACATTCCCAATGGAATTCAGCAACTATAAGCAAAAGAACAGGACAGGAGCTGCAGCTGGTGATGTCACAAATGTTCATTTCCACCTCCTTTAAGAAAACATTTCTCTTAAGGAAATGGGAGCATTTTGAACTGATTCTTCTAAGAGTGAAAAGTAACAGAAATAACTAAGATTCCCACACCTTTTCTATTAATGCTACTGAAACAGTTCAGGAGAAGAAAATAGATAGATAGAGTTGAGAATCCAGATGCAGAGAATACCATCAAAAAACAAACCTAACTTGATTAAAACTACAATACCTCACCTTGTTTCTATTAATTTAGTAATGACCATTGTAATATTTGTATTTACCACAACTGGAAATCTGTTCAGATTTCTGTTTCTATGGCAAATACATTAATACTTATGAACTGCCACACCATGAGCAAAAATAACCCCCCAAAAAACAAACAAACAAAACACTAACACTGGTTTTATCAGAACTCTAGCATCAGATGTGAACTGATAATTTGCCTGTTAACCACATTCTACATTGATTCTTCTTCACAACTACTTTATTGCCTCTCTTGCAGTTCCAAGCCACTAAAAAAAAAATCCTACACTGAACAGCTGAATACTAAGTAACAATTTTTAAGATACACTGGCCATAATCCAACTGAAATATTGCATCAGCATAAATTTCCACAACTTCAAAAATCAGTGCAGTCATTTTCTGTCGTGTGCAAATTCACTTGCCAAGTGTGCAAGACGAAAGCCTACACTGGCTTCTGAACAATTTATTGTTGAGATTTATGCCAATGAATTTATGAAGACAAACTTTAAGTAACAAAATTCTGGTCATCACTGCATGTGACAGAAAGTATACAAGCTGTCATATCTCAAGTTCTGAATCTCCAGCAGAAGACTAAGGCCATACTGCAGGGAAGAAAGAATCTGGCTAACATCTACCCTGTGTTTCACAAGGCTACAAAAGTAGAACCAACCTCAATCTGGCCATCAGTTTGCATCTGGGAACCTGTTAATCTACCATAATTGTGACATACAATAATACCTTGGTTTATGAGTGCCCTGGTCTATGAGCATTTTGCAAGATGAGCAAAATTTTTGAAACATTTTTGTTCCGGTTAATGCGCTGTCTTATGAAACAAGCACAGGAGAAATGCCCCCTCCTCTGCTGCTGCAGCTGTCACCCCCCTCACCGTAGATGCCAAGGCGTTGATGGTGGCGTGGGCCAGGGCATCTATCCAGGGATTTGGCGATGGCAACGGGACCCTGGAGGTCTGTCCCCTTCTGCCTCCTTCCTCCCTCCCTCCTTCCCTCCCAGCCCAGCTCTCCTCTTCCTCCGTCCTGTCGCTGCTGCCATCATGGGAGAGTACCTGGAGCCAGAAGGGGATGGAACCCCAGCGCTCCCTCTTCAACTGCAGAGTCAGGTCATATATTCAATTCACATTGACTAGCAACAGATATAAGACTGACAAAATACAGATCTTTTCAATGCTCACTATTTCAACTAGTTTTTCAAAAACTAATTAAACACATTTTCAGAAGATACATGTACCACTGAAACTGCATGAAAAAAACTGATTAATTTAAATGCTAAAAGCTATTTCAAATTCAGAAGCAACTCATCCCTACTGCTAAAATACAGCACTGTAAAAAACCATGTGGTTCCTGGAAGAATTTAGGCAAGACATCGATCTCAAAACCTGTGTTCTAGGCAAAAGCAGTGCTCCCTTTGTATTCCTAAAAGCACCTGTACAGACATGTATAATACTTGCATTCATAAATCACTTTAAAGTACAAAAATAGCAGTCATATTAGAAAGCTGTTGGTGGTCAAATATTAAACCAATCTTTCAATCAACCACCAAATAGTTTTCACATCTACCTTGTAACAGCCACTGTTCAGGATAACTTACAGCATAGTCAATAAGAGACTAGTAAACCATGTGAAACGTGCATTATACCATATTTACCATAATCATAAATATGTATATTCAGATTGAGTTCAGTAGGAGGTTATCTTCAAGAGAAGATGATCTAGAATTGCTGTCTAAAGTTTTCTTGCCTTCAAATATGAGTTTCATGTTGCTATACTCTAGTTTACACACAGTGTGTACATATTCTAGGTGCACTTGCTAGTAAGCAAATCAAAATATCTATACTGAGGCTATTGTGAAGAATAAGACATAACTCACTAGAAAAGTGTTAGGAAGATGGGAAGGCATCAGGCAAAGAAGAAGAACTAAAATGACAGTTTCACTCTATATATGAAGCTGTTCCCTTAATTATTGTTGCTGTTTAGAAAACCAAGCTTCAAAAGACCTGAATACCAAATAGAGATCTTAAATCATTAATATGTGTGAAATGGAACAAAAGGCCACTGTGCTTTTATCTTAGAGCCTTGCAAAAGTGTTTTACCATATTGCCTCTATATCCTAATTCTCATGTCTGATGGAGTTGACCTATTTATTTATTTATATGATTTATTCCATGAAAGCTTACTTTAAAATGAAGCATTTTGTCTTTAAGATGCCACAGCATCTTTCTTCATTTTTGTTCTGTTTTTCATGTTGAAAGACTAATGTGGCTACACTATGAAAACCTCCCCCTTGTAAGAGCTGTAGGGCTGTCAGCAGCAAACCCTTTAGGAAATCATTAATTCATAAGGTCAGCATAGGTCAGAAGTAACCTGACAGCACAACATACAAATGGTCCTTTAAGAAAATAAATACTGAATTTTATTATTGCCTATATTACTTTCCACTACTTGTAGTCTTAAAATGCTTGCAGCAAAATTGTTGCTATATTGTCATAAATCATCTGAAAAGTATATTGAGCAAAGCTCCCTGAAAAACACAAGTTTCTGTCTATTACCATTTGCATTTTCAGCAAAAAAAAAAAAAAAAACAAATTCTATTATTTTTCTATTTTTGTGACTTTTTAAAACAATAGGGGAAATTATGTAGTCCCATTCAGAGTCCTTTATATACAAAACTATTTCCTTACATATATAATTATTAGGCCCTGGTTCAAGCAACACCCCTGCAGTGAGGTGTAGAGAGCCAGATAATTAACTACTTCAATTTCATCACTCATTTTGCACAAAATTATTCCTTGTTCCTTACAAGCTGGGGAGAGTACTGCCTTGTCAATGAGAATATGAGATATCATTGAGACAGAGAACAAGGGTCAACAGAATAAAACACTACAATAAAGTACAATTACAGCGTGACCATAAAATGTTTATCACATACGGCTTCATGTGGTATAAGCAGATACACATCCAATGCCTGTTTCAGCCCATCCAAATTATAACTCTACTGCTGTTGCAAATAACACTCATATTTGAGAATACTGTATGAGGCACACTATAAATGGATTTAGTAGGAGCCAGGCCTAGGCCATTTACTGCACATTTATATCTATGTAAACTCAATTAGTCTCAATGAAATAACCTTCAAATAATGGCAAAAATGAAAAACAAATATTTTTGTGAGCTCCAACCTTCAGGAAAATGTAAGAAAATACTGCATGCTAATTTATAATATTTAAATATGAATTCATACCTTGATTCTCCACTACTGTTCCTTGCACTTTCTTCATCACTGTGACCATTCATTGTTATGTATTCACCAGGAGAAAAATATAAATAAAAATTCTTCCAGTTTTCAAGCTGGATATAAAATGTCCACTTAAGAGAATTCTTTTCTTGAACTTCTGGAATTTTCACATGTACACTGTTCTATTTTGTTCAGGAGTTCATAATGTTTGCCCAGATTACCTTGAAAAATAACAAGTTATTTAAAAAGTTTGCACATCTGTACAATTTTCAGAAGCATTACATATTTCATTAATACACTTGGCAGCACATTGGTTTCTGGTGAATTTCTTTGCTAAACCCTGGCTTGCCTTCTGTCTCCACTTTAAGTACACAACAAGCATATGAGGTAGATTAGGAAATCTTGAATAGTTGGGAGTCAACATGAGTTTTTTGACCAAATATTTGAACCCAGAACTAACTAACACTCAGCAATCATGGAAGCAACTCTGTAAAGTGACTTTGGTATACACAGGCAATCCAACATCACACATAGGTGATGCTGGCCTTTCCACTGCACTTTGAAATAGTGTAGATACATAAGAGGGGTTACACGATAATCAGCTGTTTTACAAAGTAGCCACAGTAGCAATACAGTTTGTGTTCCTGTGAACTCGGATCCTAATGCACCTAAACACGTGCAAAACGTAGTTCAGCCTAAAGAAGTCTCCCACGATCGATTCCTGGGTCACAAGCTGACAGGAAGAGATCGTGTTCAAGAACCACATAGTTTTTCCTTTTGTAAAAAAAATATCCCAACAAGGAGAGAGCGACTAATCACGACTTCTGAGCAGGGAAGCAACTCCAGCGGCTCAATAACAACCTCCCTCTCCTGTTTTGTACACGATACGAACGAAGCGGTGTTCAAGACCGTTGCCCGCGTGCGTCAGCCTGCTGAATTATTATGGGCCACCTTCTGCTTTGCTGACCTCCCTCTTCTTCTTTTTGAACGAAAGAAGAGGGAGAAGAGGGAGGGAGAACCCGAGCAAAAGGCGGGGCCGCCGTTCAGAGCCTCCGCAGGAAGGAAGACTCCGCGCCGAGTCCCTGATAGCCCGCCTGGCAACCAATAAGGAGCGGGCCTCGTGGATTTAGTGGGTGCCAAAACAAATGGGCTCCCCCCCCCCAACACACACACACACACACACACACACGGCTCCCCCTTGGCGTGGAGGGTCTCTCTCTCTCTCTCTCCCCCCCAATCCCCCTCCCCCCACGCTTCCTCCGGGCTCCTCATAAGGCGCTTCCTTTTTTCCATCCTTCCTTTTTTCTCTAAAAACTACGCTCACGGCCGCCTTCCGCCTCGGCCGCGGGCGGAACCTTCCCCGCCTCAAAGCCTCCCTCCCTCTCGCTCGCTCGCGCTCTTTCCTCTCCTTGCCTAGTAAACAAAGGGGAGATGGCGGGGGAGGATGGATTTTTTTTTAAAAAAAAAAGGTGGGGGGAGGGAAGGGGGAAAATAAATAAAAAGCAGGCCAAGGGAGCAACATGGTCGTCTCGCCCGCATCTCCGAAGGAAGGAAGGAAGGAAGGAAGCCCGGCAGGCCTGGCGTGAGGGGAGAAGGGGTGCCCGGAGGCACCCCCAGGTTGCCGGTGGCGGTTGAACAAAAACAGCATCTCGACCCACCCACCGACCCCCCAGGAGCCTCCCAACTTCGTCCGGGCCCTTTCCGAGCCAAACCCCCCACCTGAAGCCCGGCTTCCCCCCTAGAGAGAGAGAGAGAGAGAGAGACGCCTGAGGATGAGCCGGGCCTGCTTCTCCTCCGTTAGTCGCCCACTCCAGGCCGGAGACGCCTCCGCCTGAGCTTCCAGCGCCTTCGGGCCGGATGAGGCTCCGTCCTACTCTTTCCCTCACGCCGCCTCTGCCTGACGCCGCCGCGGCCTCCGCCAGGCCTCCAGGCAGGCTCCGTGCGCCTTCCTTTCCAGCAGCCGGCCAGGGAGGGAGGGAGGGAGGGAGGGAGGTGGGGGGCAAGCCGCCAACCCCCGCAGCCTCGGGTCGCCCGAGTCTTTATTTCTCTCCCCCCCCCCCACACACACACAAACACAAACCTTCCCCACCACCACCACGCCGGTGGGCCGCTGGGCTTACCTCGGCGTCGCCAGGCCTGCCCGGCTGCCTGGGCCTCTCTTGAGCCACCCCCGCGGAGAAAGCCAGCCGCCGGGCCCTCGGATCGGAGGGCGGGCGACCAGGAGGAGGAGGAGGAGGAGGAAGCGCTTCTTCCAAGGCCAGCCCTGGAGGTCCTTCTTCCCTCGCTCGCTCTCCTTCTCTCTCTCTCTCTCTCGGCCTAGCCAGCGAGAGGAGGAGGAGGGGGGGATAAAGAAAGCGCGGACCCCTCAGAAACGGAGGGGGCGGGTGGGAAGGTCTGGGGAATGATTTGATTTATTTCATTAAAAAAAGAAAGAAAGGGAGGGAGGAAGCGCCCAAGGAAAGCCGTGCCTTTAAGTCCTCCCGGCCGCCGCCGCCATCACGCCGCCGCCGATGAGCGCAGCCTCCTCCTCCCCTTCTCCCTCTCCCTCCCTCCCCCCTCCCTGTCCGATGGAAACCCCGGGCGTGATGTCAGCCCTGGGACAGAGCGGGAAGGCGAGGGAGGGGAGGAGCCAGCCGGGGAAGCGGGCCGGCCGGGCGGAGGGGACGCC
>JAHTLZ010000240.1:24636256-24691075 GCA_023846285.1 Phrynocephalus versicolor
CACACACACACACACACACACACACACACACACACACACACACACGGGCCGTGGATGGGGAGGAAGCCGGCAGCCGGCGGTCATCCCGAGACCCCCCCCCCAGCAGTTTGGAGCTCCAGGCGCCTTCGCGGGTGAAAATTGGGAGAGGAGTTGTGAAGTTCCCTGCCTCGCTGAGGACGCTGATAAATTGGGTCCCCGAAATCTTCTCTCTCTCTCTCTCTCTCTCTCTCTCTCTCTCTCTCTGTGTGTGTGTGTGTGTGTGTGTGTGAAAGAGAGAGAGAGAGAGAGAGACCTTCCGTCCGTCCTCCGTCTTCCTTTCCTCTCCCCGCTTTACTATTATTTTCTTCCAACATGTTTTTATTATATTCTGTGACAGGGCTGGGGGGGTGTTATATAAATTGACGCGGATTGTGTCCGGAAAAATGTATTGTCCCTCTGTCTTGGCTTGCATATGAAAGTAATAGAAGCAGTGGTTTCTGGTCGCAATTCTGTACTCTTGCCTGGGAGTAAAAAACAAAAACAAAAAAAAACCCTAAACTCAGTGAGACGTTCACCAAGTATGCATATATCGACCTGCTTAGCGTATTTTATTCCTTGTTTAACCAGATAAAAGCAGCTCATCTTATGTTTCTTCCAAGTACTTTTAAGTACATATTTGCAAAGCTGTTGTGCTTTCTCTTATAATGCCTATGGGACACTCTGGTGTAACTAGTTGATTTCCAGGCTGTGAGTACACAAGTTGTAATACTTTCTAATTTTCTTCTCAGAGTAGTTTGTAGTACCATTCAGATAACTAACTTGTTAAGTGGGTGCTTCGCTAGACATGTTAGAGGGGCATTTCCCTTTCCTGGACGGAGTTGCACTCCCCCTAAGGGACAGGGTCCATAGCTTGGGGGTGCTCCTGGATCCCGGTCTAACTCTGGAAGCCCACGTGGACTCGGTGGCCAGGGGTGCCTTTCTTCAGCTGCGGAAAATATATCAGCTACGCCCCTACCTGGATGAACGGAGCCTCATGACAGTAACGCATGCACTGGTAACATCCCTTATTGATTACTGCAATGTGCTTTATGTGGGGCTGCCTTTGAAGACGGTTCGGCGATTGCAACTGGTTCAGAATCGTGCGGCGCGGCTGGTAAATGGTGGGGCCGCCAGGGATCACATCACGCTGATTCTACATAGCCTACATTGGTTACCAGTTGCTGCCCGAGCCCAGCTGTGTCTGTGCCTACTAGTAGAGATATATTCTCTTAAGTGCCAGAGACAGCAGTGAATATTGGTGTCTGGTTTGGTTTATGGTGGTGGTGAAGGGACACAGTAAGCTTAGCTGGGCGTGAAATGTATTCAAACATGTTTTCTCTCTCTGTCTAGCACTGGCAGGTAAGCAAGCATTCATCTTCACAGATGTAGAACCTTTGCTGGTAGGCAGGAGGCAAGCAGGACAGCCCCCTCCACTAATGGATGGGATACCACTAAAAAGTAGTGTGACTCTGAATACTGTATGAAATGCTAAGGGGGGATGAGCAGTAAGGTACTCTTGCTGTCATGCTTAGGTTATGGGCTTCTGATAGATAAGTAGTTGGCTACTGTGGCCTTATTCCTATTGTTAAAACTAGAGTAGATTCACTGAATCAATGGAAACATTGATAGAATCATAGAGTATAGTGAAGTTGGAAGAAGCCTATAATTTATTTATTTTTATTCATTCTGAGTATTTTACCCCACCTTTCTCCTTGGAAAAGAACCCAAGGTGACTTACAGTAATGAGGGATAATATACAGCCCAAAACATATAGGACATATTCAAGTTAAAAACAGGGAATTAGAGGAGGCATCTTAGAACATTAAAAGGTAACAGTAGAGCTATAAAGCACACAAAATAAACGAAAAGGAAAGTAACATGGGAAACACGGGGGTTCTTATGAAATCAGTCAATGCAATCATGTATGTCAGGCATGTCCAAACTTCAGCCCTCCAGATATTTTGGACAGCAACTCCCACAGTCCTTCACCATTGGCAATCTAAGCTTAGAATTCTGGGAGTTGTGGTCCAAAACATCAGGAGGGCCAAAGTCTGGACATGCCTGATGTATGGTAATCCATATAAAGTTATATACAGTAACCCCCCGCCGATTGAGGGGGTTAGGAACCAATCCGACCCGCGATGCCTGAAAATCTGTGATATGCGGAAGTGGGTCGGGTGGGGCTGGGGGCGATCAGGATGGGCCGGGGGCGATGTGATTGCCGCCCCCCACAGCTCCGAGGCTTTTCGGAGGAGGGAAGGGAGTGATGCGATTGCACCTCGCTACCCCTCGTGTGGTTCCCAGGCCTTTCGGAGGGGCCAGGGGGCGGCGGGGAGCGATGCAAAGGGGATTTTGGCTGCGGTGCCTCAGTACTGGGCTCCGTGGCCGAAGTCCCTTTGCAATCATGCCCTGCTTGCGCAGACCTCCCGGGAGGTCGCGGCAGGCAGCGTGCAATCAGACAAAGGGACTTCGGCCACGGAGCCCAGCGCTGTGGTTCTGCAGCCAAAATCCCCTTTGTAATCGCACACTGCTTGCCTGGACCTCCTGGGAGCTCCAGGCGGGCGGTGCGCGATTGGCCAAAGGGACTTCAGCAACGAAGCTCAGCCCTGGCTCTGCAGTCCAAAGCCCCTTTGCCATCGCACGCCACTTGCCCGGACCTCCTGGGAGGCGCAGGCAGGCGGTGTGTGATCCCCCCCTCCGTCAAGCCTTTTCTGGGTACTGTGGTCCCGTGATATAGCGGGACCGCAGTATGTGAACCGCAAAAGGGCAGGGGACCACTGTAGTTGGAAGTCCCTCATTCCGGGAAAGCATGCCTGAAGAGGAAGGTCTTTGCCTGCTTCTGGAAAGACAGCAGGGACAGGGCAGTCCTGGCCTCCATCGGAAGGGAGTTCCAAAGTGTAGGAGCAGCAACAGAGGCACACCTGTGAAGGTGGTGGGATGGAGAGAATGTCCTCTCTTGATGACCTTAGCACCCGAGCCGGTTCATACTGCGAGAGTCGATCTTTGAGGCATAAGGCCATCAAGTCCAATATGTAAGTTATACATATAATGAGGATCTACTGTTTGTGACCAACAGCTGGATTCGGGCTTGTGCGAATACGTGATGGGCTGCATGGCTCTTTGGGTTGATCCAGAGTTTTGTGTTCATAAGATTAAGAAGGAAAAGTAACAAAGCATGTTCTGTATCAAGTTTTTACTGTGTTTTTCTGTTTGAGTAGTTTATGCTGAATGCCATTTGCAGATTGATTGCTGTCAGTTAGAAAGCTGTGTGTTCAGAGCTTCTCTTTAACATTTGAAAATACAGTGGTACCTTGTACAGTGGAACCTTGACTTACATACTGCTTGACTTGCATCATATTTGACTTGCAACAAGAAGGGGCCTGTTTGACTTGAGTCACAGGCTTTGACTTACATCTCAGAGCCCTGGCGCAAGGCACCAGAATTGGGCGGCAGCCACAACCCAGCATTGCGGCTGCCACCTCCAAACTGCTCCTGCCTTCTTCCCCTCCTCCGGCAGTGGCGGCTTCAGCAAGGCCAGCTCAGAGCACCTGGAGCTGGTTCTCGGTCTCACCGAAGCCACTGCTGCTGCCGGAGGAGAAGAAGGGCTGGGAGCTCGGGGCTGGCCTCGCTGGTTAGACAGTCGGCTCAGTCTTGTAAAAGATCTGGCTGCAGAAGTCTGGTCCACAATGGAAGCATTTTAGTTGGGGAGCTGTAAAGTTGTGGGACAATAATGGTAAGCATAGAGTTGTTCAGAACTTGGAACATCAGGTTAAAAATCGGTAAAAATGTTAGACATTGTTGCTATGATCATTAAAAAGTGGAGGCATATAACTTGTGGACTATAATTCCACTGCCTCCTCCTCTCTTTGAAGAGACATTTCATTTACATCCCCAGAAGGAATCTCCTATCCCAGTCAAATTTGTGTTAAATTGCTGTTTTCGGGAGTCTTTTTCATCATCTGGAACGGATTAATCCGCTTTCCCATTACTTTCTATGGGAAACGTTCGTTTGACTTAAGTCATGTTTGACTTAAGTCTAGACCACTGGAACAGATTAATGACGTAAGTCAAGGTTCCACTGTATAAAGGAATTCATTCGTTCCAAATGAAATTCTGCTAGGCAAATTTTCCTTTATACAAATTTCCCATAGGAATGCATTGAAAACGGAGTAATCCCTAATTGCGACCATTTTTATGTTGTACAGATTCGCCCCATAGGCAATTCTGTTAAGCAAATTTCCCCTATCTCTGGAATTTTTTATGTTGTACAGATTTTATGTTATACCAGCTGTTTGTTATACAAGGGTCCACTGTAGAAGCAAATGTAAGAACAATCAGAAATAGAGGTGGGTAAAAATTTTAAAATGAATTGCAAAATTTTTAAAAATTGGTAATTCATCCATTCATATTGTTATGAACTGATGACCTTTAACAAATATGAATTTACATTTTTTTCTCAAGTTTTTATTTGTTGACTCCCTACCCCACCCCCAGCAATTAGAGAAACCAGAATTGCAGAGAAGCTTCCCATATTTCTCCTCTACATTCTTTTCAGGATTTCAGACATCCAAGTTATACGCCCAAAAAACTCCCCCCTCCGGAAAGTTTTCCACAAGTAGTTAGAGATCCCAAAATCATATACTGTAGACGTTTCTCCTGACTCTCCTCTACAAACCCTCCCAATTTTGTTGAAGGTTGGATTTTCCCAAGCCAGTTGCTGAAGGACACTTTTCAGGGGAAGGCAATTTATGGGTGTATAACTCAGCTATCTGAAACCCAATCTTCATCAAACTTGGAGGGATTGTAGAGGGGAGTTGGGAGATGCTTCTCTGTAACGTTGGCATCTCTAAGTGTCTGGGGGCATTTTTAGGGTTTTAAAAATAAAAATGAGTCAACAAATCAGTTCATCAGGAAAAATCATACATTTGTTATTTATTATAGTCGATGAATCTTGTATTGAAATGAATCACCATTTTCTGATTCATGTCCATCTCTAATCAGAGATCACATGTTCTGCAAGACTGTTTGCAGTCAACATAGAATTTTAATTGTTTTCCCTTCTTGCTGAGAAGTTCACATCACTAGATGTGGAAGTTGAATCCTACATCTGAGACTACAGACCTCATTCTAAAATATGCTTCACCAGGGAAACCTGGCACTCTCATGCCCAGCCTGATGAAAATCTATATGTAATGAAAGGTTATTAAGTGCTGTAGTTCCTCATGAGGTTGATATGGAATATTGTATGTACAGTAAAAGTGTTCTGCTTATATACCATCCCATAGCACATCAAGTACTCTCTGGGCAGTTTACAGCTTAATTATACAGGCTACACATTGCTCCCCTACCCAGCAAGCTGGGTACTCATTTTACCTACCTCAGAAGGATGGAAGGATGAGTCAACCATGAGCCAGCTACCTTGGATTGAACTCCAGGTCATGAGCACAGTTAGAGCTGCAGTACAGGCATTTAACCACTGTGCCACTATTATATTACTTTCCCTTAATTTCCAAAAATTAAGATTCCCTATGAAGTATTGGTAGTTGTTTATCCAGTTTCATTTATAGCACAGCCTTTAAATATGTTGTCTTGTTGCACTATTTGAAATCAGAATAGGAAGAGTAAACTTCCACTGGATAGCCTTTGGGAGGGGAAGATATGTATTGCTGCAGAAAATTATAAATTACTGTGTTTTGGATGGTCCAAACCTGAAATCCTTCAAGTTGACATTTGCTGTTAGGAAATATGGATATGTTGTATAGGTCTTAGAACTACAGAGCTGGAAGGGACCCTGTGGATCACTGGATCCAGTCCCTGTCAAGGAGCCACAATCAAAATCCCATCCTCAGACAGTGAGATACCTAAATCACTCAGCTATCGAGCAGTTCTGTCAGTACATTCATCATGACAACAAGCACTAAAGTAATAAAATAATGGAGTTGTAAGGGGCCTATAAAGCCATCAGGTCTCCCCCTCCCCATTGGCTCAATATAGGAATCCAAATCAAAGTACCAATGTATACTTGAATATAAGCCAACCCGAGTATAAGCCGAGAGCCTAATTTTACCCCCCAAACTGGGAAAACTTATTGACTCGAGTATAGCTGAGGGTGTTTTTCATTATACTCAAGTATATACAGTATACCAGCCAAGCTCTAAAGGGGCTGTGTGTAGTAATTGGCAACGTGTGCAGTGAGTGTGGAGGCAATTAGGGAGTTAATGCCCTAGAGTAAACTCCCTGATTTCCTTCACAGTCCCTGCACAGTTGCCAATACTACCCCCAGCCCCTTTAGAGCTTCCATAAAATCACTTCGGGAAGGTACCCCTGCTACATTGGAGTCCCAAGGTAAGTAAATTTTAATAGCATATTTTAAAAATAATTTTGATTGCATATTTTTAATAACATGCACTCAAAAATTACTTACTTCTGGGGCACCAAAGTAGCAGAGGTACCTTAAGAAAGCAAATTTTAGGGAACCCCCTGTAATTTGGAAATGTTTTGGGGTAAGGGGGCTGAGTTATGAAGCTCCAAAGGGGGTGCCCCTAGGAAAAAAAACTAATTGGAATAATATGGGAAGTGGCGGCAGCCATATCTCCCATCTGATCAGCTTCACAGTAGGCTTTTTTCCTAGGGGCAGCCCCTTGGAGCTTCATCCCCCTTATCCCACAAATGTTTCCAAAGTTCAGGGGGTTCCCTAAAATTGATTTCTGAAGCTAACACTGCTACTTTGGAGTGCCAAGGTGAGTAAATTTTGGTTGCATAATTTTTAAAATAATTTTTGAGTGCAATTTTTTTAAAAAAGCACTCAAAAATTACTTTGATTGGGGGCACCAAAGTAGCAGGGGTACCTTCAGAAAGAGATTTTAGGGAATCCCCTGAAATATGGAAACATTTGGGGGTAAGGGGGCTGAATTATGAAGCTCCAAAGGGGCTGCCCCTAAACCTTCTCATTAGAATCATATGGAAAGTGGAGGCACCGCTATTGCTCACCCTCCACTGCCCTCCCCAGGCCATCTGAGCACTTAATTTTATCCCCAAAAAACTGGAAAAACATATTGACTCAAGTATAAGCCAAGGTGGTTTTTTCCAGCCAAAATAAGGGCTGAAAAACTTGGCTTATACTCAAGTATATATGGTACACCTTCATAGAATCATAGAGTTGGAAGAGACCTCAAGGGCCATCCAGTCCAACCCCCTGCCATGCAGGAGCCCCCATCACAGTACTCCTGACGTACGCCCATCCAGCCTCTGCTTAAAACCTCCAAAGAAGGAGACTCCACCACCCTCCATGGCAGCATATTCCACTGCTGAACAGCTCTGTCGTGAAGTTCTTCTTAATGTTTAAATTGAATCTCTTTTCCTGTAGTTTGAAACCATTGCCTCGTGTCCTAGTCTCTGAAGCCATGGAGAACAAACCAGTCCCCTCTTCAATATGACATCCTTTCAAATATTTAAGCACAGCTATCATATCCCCTTTCAGCCTTCTTTTTGTAAGGCTAAACGTTACCAGCTCTCTAAGCCGCTCCTCATAAGACATTTCTTCCAGACCTTCAGGTATCTTGGTCACCCTCTTCTGGACCTGATCAAGGTTGTCATCATCCATTTTAAATTGAGTTGCGCAAAACTGGACACAGTACTCCAGGTGGGGTCCGAAATTGCTTATAGATGGTTATCTAATTTATGATTCAATTAGATAACCAATGTGCAAGTGCTCCAGTGTTGGAGCACTTGCACCTTCTGATGTTGCATAAAATAGCAAGTTTATAGCCAAAGGAAGGTATCTTATCTACATACCTTTAAGAACTTCCTAAATATAAGAAGGAAAAAAAGTTAAGCCTTTCAATAGTAATGACGCTAGAAAGCCAGCAGGTATAGAGGGGCCATCCAGTATGTTGTTCAGAGTTTCATATACATAACAAACACCTTGCAAGGCACAAATGATATATGAGTGTCTAGCACATGCACCTGACCTTGGGGCTATGGTATTCAATGTGGAGAAGCTGAGAGAAGTATGAGGTCTTCTATGTCATCATGCTGTGGCCTTATCTGCTGTAACAGGACAAGATGGCTCAGGGCTGGAAGGCATAATTCTAAGGAAGAGAGCAATGATCATTTGGAAAAAAATACAATTTGGTGACAAACTGAAATTATTATAACCTAAGGATATGCTTCGTAGAAGGGACGTGTGAGCCTGTGGAAGTACTGTAAGTCATTAGGAGCATAAAGAAATGGATTTTTCAGTTATGTTTTCAGCATGGTAACTTTTCTGGATGTGAAATGCAGATACGTACCGTATATTGATGTCCCAGGGAACAGAGCTGACTGTTGCTGTGTATAAATATGTAGAAAGCTGCCTGTAAAGTCTAAAGAGCTTGTAGTAAAAGAAAAAAAATGCCAAAATGCACATATAGTGCTAAATCCAATTGTTATTCTCAAATTTAGTAGACTTATGAATGAATGAGATGTATTAATTCAAAATGTGGGGAAGTCCAATTTGTTCAGTGTGTCTATTCTAATAAGATAGCAGCTGGATTTAGCCAAAAAGACAGACTCATAGCTTGTGATTTTATGAAAGAAAACAAGAAGGTTCAAATTAATTCAAAAGAAGTAAAGTGAGATATGTAGCCAAAATGAAAGTAAGATTGATTCAATCTGGTAATTGTTTTTGTTTAAAGATCCTATAAAGATGATAGATGGTGCATTACTTATGCTTGTTAGATTAAGTACAATGGTATAAAGGTCAATGGCAGATTGCCGACAATGAAAAAGTTAGTGGATGTATTTTCTTTTATGCACCGACCAGTGAATTTAGCTTGTGACTCAAAATACAAATGCCAGCTACTTAAGTAATGGCAGTTCAGAACTTTATAAATTTGATTTAACTTATGTGCAATTAGCACAAGAGTTGTATTTTGAAATGTTTTGCTGTAGATCTTCCTTGCAACATCAGATTTTTGCTCCAGTTCAATTGCATTTTAAGGTTGCTATCATGAAATTAATTGTGAGTCCCTCCCTCCTGAGGTTTGTGCCTCTGTTTCTTTGCTCTTGGTGTATCTGAGTTATAAAAGTATGAAAGTAACATAATTCTACTTGTTGCTTTGTAGTCTTCTTGAGTAGTTGAAAGAGCCTGGCTCCCTCTAATGGATAAATGTCATTATTAAGAGTGCTTTTCTCCTAAGGTAGAGCTCAGAACAGCGGGGGTTGGGAGAGGAAAATCACCCCAAGTTTGTTTGGATGTCATCCAGTATTACGGTATAAAATGGCTGCACTGTATTTGAGAAATAAAATATAAATTCACAGTTATATGTGCAAGCAGCTTCTAACCTTGTACAGGGGAAAATCTTGCTGCTTAAAGTCAGTTGCCAGAAATGTATTTTTATCTTTATGGTTGTGGCATGTCTTACAGGACTTAGATATACTGAAAGCAAGTCACAGTCTCTGTTCTATAAAGGTTTAACAGAATCTCCCTAACAACTGAAGTCCTTTTCAACTATTTGCTTACTCTGCATAAATTAGTTTCCTTTCAGTTTGTTCGATTTGTATAATTTATGTTGTATAGATGGTTTTTTTGCAAAAGAGCATCTGAGTAGTGAGGAATTAAAAAAACCAAACCAAACAGGCAGGACAGTAGTGTAGAAGATAAGGTTTCTGGGAATTATAACATTCTTGCAATTTGCCTCTGAATTTGTTGTGTGGCACCATGTGAAACTGCAGCAAGTAGCAAGAGACATCACCAGTCCCCTCAGA
This sequence comes from Phrynocephalus versicolor, assembly GCA_023846285.1. Lineage (NCBI taxonomy): Eukaryota > Metazoa > Chordata > Lepidosauria > Squamata > Agamidae > Phrynocephalus > Phrynocephalus versicolor. Next base: position 24,646,022 of record JAHTLZ010000240.1, read on the forward strand.
ATTCAGTAATACACTTCTTTCTAAAGGTGACTTGAAAGGTAAAGGTAAAGGTTCACCCCGCACATGTGTACTAGTCGTGTTCAACTATGAAATCATGATGTATGCTCAGTTTGATTCCAAAATACAGTGACCTTTGCCAGAGTTTCCTATACAGTACTCAGAGGTGGATACTTACCAGTCCCTTCCTCTGGTAGCTCTCTAAGGACTATGAATATTATCCAAGGCTACATAGGCAGGCTCTTCTTCTGGGAGACATGACAGAGAACTGAATTCCTGACCTCCGGCTACAGAGCTGGGCAATGAGTTACCCCACAAGCTCTGTCAAGTATACTTCCACCTGCACTATCTCCCCTTCAGACATTTGGCCAGCTTGGGCAATCAATACCCAAAGTCCACTCAGCGCTGAGCCACAACACCCGTAAAGGTGACTTACTACAAAAATATTTATCTCTCATGTTTTGGGACCAGCAACAATTGTTCACATTCATTGTATTTACTAGGCATGAACGTAATAATAGTAACTTGGCTCTTTTCTCCCTGTTTTTTCCCTATATTTCCTTTGGAATTCCAGGAAGTGCATAGAGATATATAGTGTCATGAATTCAAAATGCTCAATTTGGAATGGTAAGAGCCATGTGGTTATCGATACTTGGGCAATAATTATTATTCCTGCTTGCTAACAACTTTATTTATATTTATTTGATTTATATACCGCCCATCTGGCAGAAAGCCACTCTGGGAGGTTTACAAAATAAAACAAGCTGATTATAAAATACAGATACAAAAATATAATAAAAACAAAAATATTACAAATGAAAACATAACTAAAACAACAGCATTCATAAAAATCAAAGGTAACTAAGATAAGCTGCTGGAGGACAAGATTATATCACTAAATCAATAAGGCCACATAACAGTTAATAATCAGGAGAAGCAGACTGAGAAAAACCAAGTCTTCAATCTTTTCTTGAAGATCAACAACAAGGGAGCCTGGCAGATCTCTGAGGGGAGTTGGTTCCAGAGTCTAGGAGCCACCACTGAGAAGGCCCGGTTCCTTGTTGATTTGCTGGCCTCCCTCAGTGTCGGCACCCTCAGATGACCTGCTGGTGATGAACGAGTGAAACAGGCAGAACTCTTGGGTAGGAGCTGCTCTGATAGACAGAAAGTTCCCAAACCGTTTAAGGCTTTGTATATGTCAACATTAAGACCTTGAAGTCAATGCAGTACAGGATTGGTAGTCAGTGCAGTGCGGCTAGAGTCGGGGTAATATGATGGAATCTTTTAGTACCCGATAGTCATCTGGCTGCAGTATTCTGCAGCAGCTGGAGCCTCCACATTAGCTTCCAAGGCAGCCACGTAGAGAGCACTGCAGTAGTCTAATCTTGAGACTACCAGTGCACGGACCAAAGTAGTGAGAGCGCTGGGGTCCAGAAAGGTGTGCAGCTGTACAATCTGCCTAATGTAGTAATGTGCAGTATGGACCACTGTTGCCACCCGGGCCTCCATAGTGAGAGCTGGGTCCAGAATTATGCCAAGACTGTATACCTCATCCATTGTGGGAAGAGTACAATACAATGTCTAGCAGAACAGCTCCTGCCGCAAAATACTGCCCATAATACCCGATCATCACAGGCAGGGCATCTGAGGGTGCCATCGCTGAAGGAGGCTCATAAATCTTTGACAAATTGGTTGTTCTCAGTAGCAGCCCCTCGTCTCTGGAATCAACTTCCCCCTGAGATTTGTTTGCCATCTTCCCTCCCGGTCTTTAAGAAACATCTAAAGTTGTGGCTATTTAAAAAGGCTTTCCCTGGGTATTAATATATGCTATTAAGGACTTGCTGTTTATGCACTTTATTTTTGTTTGTTTGTTTTTAGGCCATCTTGCTCCTGTTTGATGCTCTGATATATATTGTTTTATTACTTATTGTGTTTTTATTATTGGATTTTTAAATTGTGTGTCTAGATTGATATTTGTTCAACCTTGTAACCTTTATACAGTGATCCCCCACCTATTGCTGGCGTTAGGGACCCGACCTGACCCGTGATAATTGAAAATCCGCGATATGCAGATGCAGGTCGAGTCAGGCCTGGGGGGGGGGCTAGCTGGGGGCTCTTGTACTTACCCCCAGCCTGCCCTTACCCTGAATGGGCCTGTGAGAGCCTTCCCAGGCCTTCCCTGTGAATCGGAAATGACTTCCAGTAAACCGGAAATCATTTCTTAGGCCTCCAACAGGCCTAGAAAGTCTCTTGGAGGCCTCAGAAATGATTTTCAGTGATCTGGAAGTCACTTCTGGTTCGCAGGGAGGCCCTTTTGGGGCCTCCAGAAGGCCCAGGAAGGCTCTCACAGGCCTCTTCGGGACAGCTCCAGTCCTGGGGTAAGTATGGGAGGCTTGAAACAGGCCTTTCTCCCTTACCCCAGGGAGCCTTTTTCATATACTGCAGTCCCGCGATATAGCGGGACCACAATATATGAACCGTGAAAGGGCGGGGGACCACTGTAGTTACTTTTTTTCTTTCTTGGTTCTTTTAAATCTAAAAACTCTTTTGGTTAGTGAATTGCAGCAGTAATTTTCATTTTGATGTATGTTTTTCTTCACAGGTATCTTAAAGTCCTCTGCATACTGACTCACACAGATAAAAAAAAAGCCAAGTTCATCCCCTTCAGAGGCTGAACAACAATAACATAGTCGTACTAATTTCCTCAAAGGCTAGCGTGTCATGAAGAGAATTGCTGACCTGAGGTGAATGCTACTCATTTGCCATTAATTCCCAGGAAGTTTCCCATGTCTCAGTCATTAAGGTTTAATTGCCAGGTTAAGCTTAACTACTTCAATATAATTGTGTGTCACTTGTGCTTTTTAAGTGAGAGGTTAATGGTTTTGCTCCACTAATTTAAGGCACATGGGATTTTGTTTTGCACATAAGATGTAGAATAGCTGGCTAGAGCACTACCATAGGAACAGTATTATAGTAATGAGACTACCCGTGGCCTCCTGCTGACATTACAACTCTCTCCCTGGTGGCCTTAGGCAAAATTCTCCAGCTAGGGTTCATCTCAGAAGATGAGCAAATGAAACAGAATGTATAATTTGCTCATTGTGCTCTCTTATTTTGGGAAGTGTAATTATGTTTTTGATGACCTCCCCCCTTCCCAGCATCTGCATTTCTCTCTTTTTTAATTAACAGCAACCACTGATTAATGTTAGTGGTTAACATCTTGTAATATAGTGTATGCCAGTAGGTATCTTATCCAACCCTAACTTGGCAACCCACAGTCAAAGTGAAATGTGTCTTACCTTCAGTAAAATGCTTATGTGTTAAGCTTGTATGGATGTGTTTTCTGTCCTTTACAGTAGAAGATAAAATATGTTGATCACATTCTGATTTCTAGACCATACTCATACAATCCGATAGGGGGAGTGAAGGGTAGGAAATGTTCCCGAAAGATTTCTCACTGTCTGATTGTCCTGTACCACTGCCTTTTGGTCATTTATGCATTACCAAAGTAGTAAGGGATAGATTACACATTGACATGTTTGTTAATGTTCATGGATAGCTAGATGCAATTCAGAAAGCTTTGTTATAATTTAAATAGAAACACTATATAATATTTCATGGTTGTTAGGAAAGACTAGCTCTTGATCTAGGGACCTGTCTCGTGCCTTAATCTGAAGTTCAGTGTTGAGAAGATAAATTTTGTAATGGCCACGCAGCTTACCCCTTTTATTTCAATGGAACTATAAGGATACAAAGAAAGAGTCACAACCACGCCCATGTACCAACAAGAAGGCGCATGGATTGCCAACACCAGCAGACCAAGATTGCAATCACTAGGTACTGATCCTTTTTATTTAATCTGATCCAAATTGCCTATACCTAGTGGGTTTACTAAATTATACCCCAGTCCCCAAATGGAGCACATGGGTTTTCTGTATTTATCCAGGAAAGCTCACAATGATGTTTTATTTATTTATCAGTGGCCTATAAAGGTACAGTATATCCTATTCTTGCATGTATATTTTGTAATAGCCAGTCGACAGCCCATTTTTATTCCAGGCTCCTGTTTTCCCTTTTTAGATGCCTCAACTTTAATCCAACCTGAGACTCTCACTTTTAAAATAGGGCATGTGATTATTAAGGCTTGGTAAAGTTTAGACTATAATTCTACAAACCCCTCACGCAATTGAGGAGTGTGGGAGCTGTAGTCAAAACAACCTTCAAAACTCTGCTATGAAAATATATTGAAACTCTATACAGCATGGATTGAACCCTTGTTACATTAATGTTTTATGTCATTGCTTTGTTTCCCCAGCATAATTTGTCTTATAAGTGTGTCTAAAAAATGGTAGATACATCTTCCAATTTCTATTGGAACACACAAAAGAACTGCAAGTATTAAATTCTAGTTGCAGATTTCAAGACTTAAGGAGTTCAGAACCATTCCCTATCCCAGTCCCCTTATCGATCCTATTAATTATTTAAAACATGAATTGCCTTTCCATGTCAATTGCAAAGGCCTTGGAAGCCTTGCTTATACATAACTGATAGACACTTGGGAGCATCCCATCCCAGTGAAATACATAGGGATTATAGTTTAGAGCACCTTTCAGGTTAATGTGCTATTCTGGAATGTACGGCATTTTGTTCTTCCTTTGCTTTCCAGTCCTTTAGCTCATCCTCTGCGCTAACAGTTTCCCATGTTTTGCAATAATATGGTTTCTTGGGAAAGGATAGCTAGCATCAATTTCTCCTAGGCTCTCATCCACCCCCACCCCCACCCCAGATTCCGATTTTTGTGGACTTTTTCAGTGATTCCTTGGAAGGACCCCAACCTTTATTTTAGTGTTTTTTTTTAACCCAAGGGGGGTAAATAAGTCAATTACATTGCAAATTAGCAGGAAGTATCTTGACTATTAGCTGTGCCGTGGTGGCTCAGTGGGTTAGAGCGGTGAAACTGTCGGCTGCAAAGTCGGCAGTTTAGTGGTACGAATCCCAGGTGCCACACAGTGGAGTGAGCTCCCGCTGATAGCCTCAACTCCTGCCAACCTAGCAGTTTGAAAGCATGTAAATGCAAGTAGATAAATAGGTACCATCATAAAAATGGGAAGGTAAACTGTGTTCCATGCATAGAAATGTGTTTAGCTATGCTGGCCACATGGACACGGACTTGCACACCACTGGCTCTTGGCCTTGAAAACAGAGATGAGCACCACCCCTAGGGTTGGACATGACTAGCACGCAAGTGTGGGGGACCCATTACCTTTACCTTACCTTGCCTATTACTAATGCTGAGTGGACTTTGGGTATTGATTGCCTAAGCTGGCCAAATGTCTGAAGGGGAGATAGTGCAGGTGGAAGTATACTTGACAGAGCTTGTGGGGTAACTCATTGCCCAGCTCTGTAGCCGGAGGTCAGGAATTCAGTTCTCTGTCATGTCTCCCAGAAGAAGAGCCTGCCTATGTAGCCTTGGATAATATTCATAGTCCTTAGAGAGCTACCAGAGGAAGGGACTGGTAAGTATCCACCTCTGAGTACTGTATAGGAAACTCTGGCAAAGGTCACTGTATTTTGGAATCAAACTGAGCATACATAGTTCATCATGATTTCATAGAGAATACAGAACAAGTATATGTACAAAATTTTCAACATTCAGCATAGGGTGACTTATACATGTAAATACGTTTTTGCATGGGGGTTAAGTATTACCTTCAGTGGATGAGTAATATGTTTGAAATGGAAAAATAGCTTGACCATGTAATAAATATATTACTGAGCACATGAACTGCATTGCAGTGTTTCTTTTAAGTTTATACATGCTGCTTTTATTTCCTGCATCTGTTAGATGGTTCGGTAGTGTTTCTGTATTAGAGATGTAAAATTTCCGAAAGTTTTGAAGCTTGGGAAAAAAACCATTTCCCCCTGGAAAAAGCAAACATTTTTGGAAAAACTGAAAAAAAAGCAACATTAACACACATGCACACACACACACACACACACACACACACACACGCACACACACACACACCAACTCTCTTCTTAGAGTACATTTTTCCTTTTTTGAAATGTAAGCTTAATTAAAACTGTAAAAGATTACAAAGACATGCCATACAAAGTACTGTTATAATATAAAATATATTCTCACAGAATTTGTTGTAAGGAGTGAGAACAAGAAGATGTTAAGGAGGCATTCTGTGGCCTTGCTGTTTTCAGAGAAGTATTGTAGACTCCAAGAGAATAAGTTCAAGGAGCAATGCCTGATGCCTAAGCCTTATTTGCACCAATCTTTGAAAAACTGTGAGAGACAGAGTCCATGGCAAAAGGCGGGGGGGTTAATAAGATAAGATAGGGTAACTTTTATTTTCATTGTACATTGTACAATGAAATTGATCCAAGATACAAACATAACCAAAGAAGAATCCAAACACACACACCCATCCATCACAACTCCCTCTGATCATACCATTCAACTAAGCACTCAGATTTTAGCAGCATTCAAGGTGACCACAGCTCTTGGATAAAAACTGTTTTTTTTTAATCTTTTTGTTTTGGTTTTAATTGTCCTGCATCTCCCGTCCGAAGACAGCAATGCAAGCAGACAATGTCCAGGGTGGGATGGATCCTGTAAAATGTTTCTAGCCTTTTTAAAACAGCGGGAACTAATATAGTTCCTCCAAAGATGGGAGAGGGTGGCCAATAATCCTCTGGGGTGTGGTAATAACCCTCTGGAGCACTTTCTTATCCACAGCTTTGCAGCTAGAAAACCAAGCACAGACACAGTGTGCCAAAATGCTGTTTATAGAGCAATGGTAGAAGGACACCAGCAGTTCCTCACTTAGATTATTTCCCTTCATCATCAGAGCCATAGTATTAGCACTCCAGTCCAGGTCCTGCTCGTTTATTTATTTATTTATTTATTTATTTATTTATTTATTTACCTCCTATCCTCCAATGGAACTCCGGGTAGTTCACAGCAATCAAGTTATCAATAAAAAAATCAACGGTGGACCTTCGTATAACAAGTGGTTTGTTGAACAGAAAATCTGCTTAAAGGAAAAAAATTCCAGAGATAGGGGTAAATCGCTTAACAGAATCGCCTACAGGGTGAATAGGTACAACACAAAAATGGTCACAATTAGGGATTAATACATTTTTCAATGCATTCCTATGGGAAATTTGTATGAAGAAAATTTGCTTAACAGAATTTCATTTGGAACGAATTAATTCCTTTATACAAGGAACCATTGTTATTCAAAATTATAATAAAAAACAAAAATAATAAAATAATTGGGCAAGATGGTGGCTTATATGGTACAAAAAAAAAAAAAAACACTTCGACAAATGCCTCTCTAAAAACCAAGGTCTTGAGAACTTTTTTGAAGTCCGGCAGGGATTGTGCTAGGCAAATCTCACTCAGCAGTTTCTTCCAAAGTGTAGGTCCGGCCACTAAGAAGGCCCAGTTTCGAGTGATTGATTTCCAGGCCTCCCTGGGAGTCGCCACCCAAATTGAGAGCACCTGTGACATTCTGGTGGATCGGACCTCATTTGACCTCTGGAAGAACTGCTCTGTCAGATAATCAGGTCCCAAGCCTTGGAGCGTTTTTAAAGTCAAAACAGTACATTGAACCTTATTTGGGAAGCAACGGGCAACCAATGCAAACAGGACAGAAATGGGGTGATGCAGTCATATCTGCCTGCACCAATCACCAGTCTGGCTGCTGCATTTTGTACCTGCTGTAGTCTCCGAATCAGAGTCAAGGGCAACTCCACGTAGAGAGTGTTGCAATCCTCGAGATCACGAGTGCCTGCACAACTGTTCTCAAGGAAGCCTCTTCCAGGCATGAGTGCATCCGGGCGATATGCTGGAGATGGAAAAAGGTAGACTTGGAGATGGCCATCACCTGGGCTTCCAGGGATAAGGCCGGATCCAAGACCATGCCCAGATTCCTCACTCTTATCCACCAGCTGAAGGGTAATACCCTCCAGACTGGGGAAAGGGCCACTTTACCCAGCAGAGGATACCCCGAAGAACAGAACCTCGGTCTTCGTATTGAGTCTGAGCCTGTTGGTCTTGGTCTATTCCATAACCACATCCAGGCAGGAATTGATCTGCACTGCCTTCACTGCAGAGGTGGTGAAGGTTTGCATACTGATGACAGCAAACTCTCAATCCCCTAATGACCTCACCAAAAGGCCTCATATAGATGTTAAATAACATGGTGGAGATTACCAACTGCTGGGGCACCCCACAAGGGAGTGTCCAAGGAGCCGACGGCTCTTTCCCCAGCTTGTGCCACCAGTCCCCACCTTGGAAAGCCGACCCAGCAGGATACAGTGATCGGCTGTATCAAAGACCGCTGACAGATCCAGAAGGACCAACAACGTGCAACAACCTCTGTCGGCCCTCATGAGGAGGTCATCTTGCAGCAAGACCAGGGTGGTCTCAGTCCCCCGACGTGGCCTGAACCCGGACTGGAATAGATTCAGGATGCAATCCTCCTCCAGGAACATCTGAAGGCAGATGGTGGTGCCTCTCTTGATCATCTTGCCCAAAAAAGGAACATTAGCAATGCAAGTCATCCGATGCCAGGCCAGATTTCTTTACAGTGGGCTTCACCACTGTCTCCTTCAGGTGAGAGGGAAACCCCTTCTCTGGAGGTTGCAGTAGAAATAACAGAAGCCCCCTCTGGCATGCTCCCTCTTGCAAATTTAGTAAGCCAGGATGGGCAAGGGTCAAAGGGGGAGGCCGCTGGCCTGCAATGGGCCAGCACCTTCCTGCAGGCCTCAACTGACGATACAGGCCCAAACTCAACCAGACAAAGAGACCGAGGGGGTGCAGTGCTCGGAATACTTGAGGGGAGGTTACAGCAACCGGAGTCTAGACCGACTCGGATGACCTCAAAAAAGGCTGTGAAAGACTCACTAGTGAAATCACTAGGAGGAGGCCCAGACTGACCAGGGTTGGTGAGGTCCCAAACCACCCAGAACAATTCTGCCTGGTGGTTTGAGGCTCCACCAATTCTCAGAGAGGCATAAGAGCTTTTAGCATCCATGACCGCCTGAACATAGTGCCTGGTCAGTCCATCTGCTCTCGAGTCTTCTGCATTCTTGCTTCATTGCTCTCAGTTCAGACGTGAACCACAGCGAGGAGCGAGCTCCACATTGGAGAAGACGCTTGGAGGCAATCTGGTCAACGGCCTGGGTGGCATCCTCATACCTCCTCCCCAACAGGGCTTCTACTGGATTGTCAGCCAGACCATTAGGAAGCTCTCCAAAGGCCTCCAGGCACCGCTCAGGGACCAGAAGCCTTTAGGGGTGGGCCCAAACAAGAGGCCGAGACTCCCGTGGGGTAGGGCAGCAAGCGACAGGGGAAAAGACTGCAGATTGTGGACTGAACATGACACAGGTTGAGGAACAATGTCCCCAACCCTTGGAATATAATCTGCCAATGTGGAGGAAAAGACCAGGTCCAGGTTATGCCCTGCTCTATGAATGGGACAAACTGTTCCTCCATTGTTCCTCCATGTTGGGACAGATTCATGGAGGCCATGGACTCCATGAAATCCAGAGCCACCCCTGAAAGCCCACCCTCAGCATGCACATTGAAGTTCCATACCATCAATAGGCAGGGGACCACAACAATGTGTCCAAAATGAACTCTGTGAGCTCTGGTAGGGATTGTGCAGGGTAGCGGGGAGCACGGTATCCCAGCACAATACCAAATCTGTCCCACTGATCGACCAATAGATGAAGGCATTCTAACCCAGGACACACCAACACCGTGGATCTGCTGATGAAAAGAGATTCCCTGTGTAAACAATGGCCACCACCACCCGAACTCTCTGACCGGTCCATGTTCTGGACTTGGAACCTGTGAGGGCACAGCTGGGAGACTGAAGCCCCTCCCTCTGCCCCACCCAAGTTTCCATAAAACAAGACAGGTCAGTCTGCCCATCCATGATGACATCATAAAGGAGAGGGATTTTATTCATAGTGACAGTATCTGTGCAGTGTTTGATAGAGCACAGGACTGCCACTGTGTGCTCCTCCAGGTCTGGATGATCAAAAATATCCCAGTTGGTGAGAAGTACCTTCAGTCCAAGTTTTAACAGTCCTTATCATAGTAGGAGCTTGTTTCCTGAGGAGGGTATATGCTGGTGCTAGAAGCAGGGACATATGGTCTGACTGGCTGACGTGTAGAAGCTGTATAGCCCTGTAGCCATATTTTATATTTGAGTAGACCTTGTCCAATTTCTTTTCTCCTCTAGTAGCACATTTCACATGCTGATAAAACATGGGGAGCACAGCTTTTAGTTCAGCATGGTTAAAGTCCCCAGCAATAATGTGCAAGCCCTCAGGATACTTATCTTGGCAGTTGCTGATGATGCTATATAGAGATCCCAATGCCAAATTAGCCTTCGCATCCGGTAAAATGTACACACCGGTTACCATAACAATAGTAGTAAACTCCCTTGGAAGGTAAATAGGTCTACATATAACAGTCATATACTCCAGTGACTGCCTACAGCAGGGGTCCTCAAACTTTTTAAACAGGGGGCCAGTTCACTGTCCCTCAGACACTGCTGGGGGCCAGACTATACATTATGACCCCAGTATCCGCTGATTCGCCATCTGCAAATTCAGTCAACTGCAGATAACGAGTGGCGGTGCAAGGGCCTGGACCCGGCGGTAGGCCTACTAAACCGGTTGCAAAGGAGGAGGCTGCACTTGGGGCTTTTTAGAAAAAAGGCGCCGGGGGGGGGGATATAACTGAGACGTACAAAATAATGCAGGGCATGAGTAAAGTGGATAGAGGGACGCTGTTCTCCCTCACAAAATACCAGAACTAGGGAACATACACTCAAATTGAGGGTTGGGAGAGTGAGAACAGACAAAATATTTTTTTTTTTACCCACTGTGTTGTTAGTCTGGAACTCCCTGCCACAGGACGTGGTGATGGCATCTGGACTGGATGCCTTCAAAAGGGGATTGGACAGATTCCTGGAGGAAAAGTCACTCACAGGCTACAAACCATGATGGAGATGTGTAATCTCCAGTCTTAAAACTGGGGTACTTCAAGGGCCAGATTCAGGGGAGTGGTATCAGGAAACATATCTAGTCTTGTGCGCTCCCAGACACATCTGGTGGGGCCATTGTGAGATACAGGAAGCTGGACAAGATGGGCCTTTGGCCTGATCCAGCATGGCATTTCTTATGTTCTTATGCATGGCTAGGGAATGCCCTGTGTGCCTGCCTGCCTCGCACATCGGCAGCAACAGTGGAGGCAGTGTGGCCCTGGAACACCGGCTCGCTTGCCTGAGAAGGAGAAGATGGGAGTGGGGATGGAGGGAGAGGAAGGCGGTGGCGGCAGGCTGGCAGAAGTGTCTCAGTGGTGGGCAGTGGAGCCCCATGGGCTTTATACATGGCTTCCTCTTCCTCCTCCTCATTGTCTGTCTCTTCTCCCCCCACCCAATCTGCTCCAGCCTATCCCATGCCCCCATCTCTCCATTGCTCGCCCGCCCGCACCTCCCCCTGCCACTGTCGCCACCCGCCCATGGCCCCCGCCACCGTTGCCCACCCGCACCTCCCCGCCGCCTAGGGCGCAAAACACCTAGCGCCGGCCCTGATTGCGGGACGCCCCCATGCTCTGGGATGTCAAATCGCGCTAGAAACGACAAATGACAAATGGAAATGACAAATTTTTGAAAATTATTGCAACAAACGGAAACTACCCGAAATGGACCCGTTCCGACAAATGACAACTCGAAACGTCATTTTTTCTGGTCGTGTCCATCTCTACTAGGTAGGTTCAGAAGGTTCAAGCAGAAATAGGATCTCAAGCTTTCTTCATAATTAATTGGAAACAGCTGGATGTCCTGGAGAGTTATACCGAGCTATAAATCCTATGATTCAGTCAGTCAGCTTGTGGGAGATATTTCATTAACAGCTTCTCACTCTTGCCCAGGTCTGCATTGCCTAGATTTCTCAGATTAATTTACAACCTGGATCATCTGACAACTGGTTTCTACTTTTCCCTATAATATAACGTGATGAATTGCTTGGCCTTGAGGACACAGACCAACACTTGCTGCCCACAAAGGTAACAATATGGGAGAACCCTTCGTAGAGTCTAAACTACACCTGCCATAATTTATTTTCCTCCTGTAGAGTACAGTAATACCTTGGTTTACAAGTATAATCTGTTCTGGAAATGTGCTTGTAAACCAAAACACTTGCATAACAAAGCAAATTTCTCCATAAGAAATAATGGAAACTCTGATTATTTTTTCTGGGGCCTCATAAACCACATACTGTGCACACAAAATGCCAAAATTCACAAAATAAGTTGGCTAGAAGTCCACATCCACACCATGGTTTAGGCACTTCACTGTGGAATCTGCTGTGTTTGGGACTAGCAACTGGATTTTACTCTATTTTTTAAAAATTGACAAAAGCAAAATGCAATTAGTGGCCATATACAACCTTGACTAGTTACCCTATAACTAGAAATTGTTTGAAAAATAGGAAAGGATGTTGAAAACAAATTAAATAAAACTATAAGGAAAAATAAACTCCTAACCTGCACTCTCTTTTGAAAACGTTCCTGGCTGGTACAAAGGAAACCTCCTTTCCCCTCTCCTCTCCCTACTTTTAAGGCTTGTCTGAGATGGAACATACTAGATAATCCCCCATAATCCAGCAGGGAGAAAGAGAGCCACCACTGTCTCACTTGTGATCATGTGACCTGCTCCAGTGCTTGTATTGCAAGACATTGCTTGTTGATAAGGCAAAATTTAGAAGAAATGTTTGCAAAACATTTAAACCAATGAATTACTATAATTAAAGCTCGTGTCTGCAACGTTGACTGCTACCGTTCAAGGCAGAAACACATAATGCTCTCCGTTGAGACCGAAAGATATTCTGTAGATGAGTTATTCCTCCAATTACTCTCCAGGTCTTCAGGAAAGTGGGGCTGCAACAAGTCTCAATGAAAATTCTTGTCCTGTAGTTAAGAACAATGGTTTCCCAATTTTCTTCAGGTGACATCTATTTCACCAACATCTTGTACCAGAAAAAGAATAAAGCGCAAGCCAGTTAGAATTACACCCCCTTGTTCTGTGTATTGGAGACAACATTTCACACTGGCCAATGGCTGCAAATCCTTTTGGTTATGCACCTTGTTATTCTTCAGTAATCTCTGAGACATGGCTGTAGGGCAGGGGTGCCCAAAATTTTTGTAAGGAGGGCCAGATTTGGTGGCTGAGAATGTGTCAGGGCCCGATTGCTCCCCAACCCTGCCACCCCACTGCAAGCCCCACCCACTGACCCATAAGCCCCACCCACTGACCCCTTGCACGCACCGAGCTTCACAAGGTTCCCAGTTTTGCCAGTGGTGGCGGCCTGCCCATGCGCCACCCCTGCGCGCACGCCCAGCCTCACATGGTTGCCAGCGGTGCCAGTGGCAGCAGCCCATGCGATGGCTAGCTGGCTGGCCCACCCAGCCCCACAAGCTTCCAGGCAGTGCTGCTGCTGGTGCCCACTCCCTCGCCCGCCCGCCCAGCCCCACAAGCTTCTGGTTACCAGATGGCCGGACAACACAGCCCCTCAAGATTCCCGGCGGTATCAGTGTTGGCGGAAGATTTGAAAAAAATATGGGGCAAAGGAGGGGGAGGGAGGGGTGGGCCAGCCAGCCATGGGCCACTCAGAATGGCCTGACGGGGCATATTTGCCCCCCCCCCCCGGGGCGGACTTTGGGCAGGCCTGCTGTAGGGGAAGAGGTTTGGTTTGTCAAGTTCTGGATACTCCTTATCTTTCTAGCATTATTTCAGTACTTTTAATGTGGATGGAACTGAAAGGCAGAGGCAAAGCATCCTAAAATTGTTATTTGTTTATTACAAATATCAGCCAGGTTATTGAATACAAACAAGAATACAGCTCTGTTTGAAATGATAACCATTTGTTGGGCATTATTATTTCTTTTCAATTACTTATATGTAAGAATTATGTTTTCTTGAGAAATGTATGCTTCACTCTGCTACGGTTTCCAAAAAGAAGAAAAAAGCCAGCCTACTTTCTAATTTGCCTGAGGTTTTTAAACTGCCATGAGCCATATTATTTATGATTTACATAGTGAAGGTCTCTGTTCATCAAGAAAATGAGCCCTTATGTACAGCAAATAACTGTATTACAGGTGTGAAATTTTAGGACCAAAATACAAGGATTATTGACTTTGTAATAGCTATAATTAAACAGTAATTAGGTAAATCACTATGTTACGATTATCTCATTCTCATTGGATAGCTTCGTATGAACAGTTGGCTTATGTTAGAGTAAAAATAAGCATTCAGACAGCAGACTCAACAGGTGCATGGACTTGTATGTTTCCAATTTTAACATTTCTGAGCAGATGGCCAATTGCAAACAGTTTGCATGCGATTTCTGAAGATCTTGACAGCACAGTTGAGGTAAAACGAAAGAAAAAGAAGGTGTTGCATCAAGGGTGTATACTGTAAACTTGTTGAGAAGAAAATATCTTCCTAAAATAATTCATGTGGAAACTGACCTCTCAACTCTCATTTTAAATGCTTAGGCAGTTTATTTCACTTATACTGAAAATAAATGAAAATTTAAAATATAGCCATAGAACTTTACCAATCAGCTCATTTTGTCTTGTGCTGGACTTTCTAGTATTTGAACTGGTTGCTTGTATCTTATAATTATGCTGTAAAACTACAGGTAGCTTGTCTATTAAGATTAGTAAGTAAAATCCACAATGAGTGTTGCAAGAAGACACGGAGCTCTGAAGGGATTTGCACTTCCTTATGTGCAATGCAAAATGGATTTTTGTCTTCATGGAGGGCGGCGGCGGGGGGGGGGCAAAACAAACAAACAAACAAAAAACACCAGGATGCCATCACGTGAGGATTTAAAATTGGTCAGTTGTGTTTTATGCCCTCCCCCATGATGGGTTATGGCAAATCAAGACCCTACCCTGAACATACCTGATTTTAGATAATTTTGGAAGCTAAAGGTGGGCTAGACTTGGTTAGTACTTCGGTGGGAGACTATCAAGGATCTGCAGTTCGGGGAGTCAGAATCTTGCCAGAGACACTAGAAAGCCATTGCTACTATTCAGAGTGCTTGGCTAAATGGACCAATTGAATATAGGACAGCTTTGTGTGATTTTATGGATTTAATCCAGTTTTACTGCATTCTTGCCATACCAACACAGGAGGGAGCTGTAAACCTATATATTAGCTTCAAATTTGAGACTGTAAGTTCCTTCAGGCAGAAAGCTGTCTCCTTGTTCTTATTCTACCACATATTGTACACATTATTGGGATTAAATAAATAAATAATGTTGTGTAATGATATATTTACATTTTTCTGTAAACTCATTAAAAAAGGCAACCTGAGAAGTACACCTATAAAGTGTAGTGTGTGAGCAAATGTTATCTATCTAGTTATCTGTCCAGAAAAGTAATCTTGCAACTGTTAGTATGATAAAATTCTAGATCCTCTAAAGAATCACTGAGATTGCAGAACCACTTTATTGGACAATGACTATTTCAAATGTAGGCTCCGTACTCTAACATCCTGCATACTAAAAGATGCTGCATATATGAGTGTTATATAGTCAAAAAGGGACCACTGAAAAAAGGAGAACATGTCAGCATGTTCAAAGTGAACTCTGATATTTTTCCCAATTTGCTCTATGTAGGTGTGTCAAAGGAAAAAAGGAGGCGGCTCCATTCAAACCAACCCCATAAGGAACAGACAGGTTTTATGATTATGGAATGCTATCTGTCGTGGGTTGGGATGAATGAAATACTGGAAATAGGTTTGATATAGAGGATCCTGAGAGAAGGCATGGCTGGCAAAAATCTTGAACAGAAACACTCTGCAGTTACACTTCACGTGTGTTCTGGTTGCATGCCTTAGAACAGACATACACAGCCTGTGTATCATTTTTTCTTTCTTTTTCTTTTTTCTTTCCCCCCCCTTTCCCCCCCTCTTACTTCTCATGCCTGCTGCTGCAAGTTGAGGGGTTTCCCTCTGCCCTGCTATCTTCTGCTGCCCCTCATCAATGGGTTTTTATTGATGTTTTATTGTTTTATTGATGCTTCTTGTAAACCGCCTAGAGTCCCATTGGGAAATAGGCGGTATAAAAGCTTAATAAATAAATAAATAAATAAATAAATAAATAAATAAATAAATAAATAAATAAATAAATTTGGATGAAGGGGAGACAGGGCAGTACTAGATATTATTACAGATATGGGGAACTGCAGTTATGGAGAGGCTTTTGGCCAGATTAAAAAACCTCACAGACTCAAGATTTGTCCACCTCAGCCTTCTTCCAGACTACTGCACAGTTTGCCTTTGCCCTGTGCAAAAGCATTCAAGTGTGTCCTGCAACAATATGTTGTATGTGAAGCATTGCTGTTCAGCCTTTGTGCTAACCAGCTTCTTTTTCCAGGATTCTCCTTTTCTAATCCATTGCATTCCCATTAGTTTTTCTTTCCTTTTCTCATCGAACAAGTGGTCAGATTTCTGTGGTGGTGGAGGGAAGGGAGAGAACTGACCCCCCCAAAAGTATTTGGCACATGAAAAATCTGCCTTTTTAATATCTTAAAATGAACATTTTGATCATAGTCTTGAAGTCATTCCAAGAGGATGCCACAGTCAATACTGTAACAATAAGCTATTGGGAAATCAAGGAAAATCAATAAGGAAGCAATCGTCACACATTTCTCCTGAAGGAAAAAAGATACCATTAGTGATCACACACACAGGAGACAGATATCTAGCCTTGTGCGCTCCCAGACGCATTTGGTGGGGCCACCGTGAGATACAGGAAGCTGGACTAGATGGGCCTTTGGCCTGAACCAGCATGGCCCTTCTAAAATAAAAAAGCACCAGGTACAAGACTCTCAGCTCTGGTCACATGGGTTCTTCACATCTTCCAGAGGTGTCTACAAACTGAAGAAACATCTCCATATGTTCACTAGGTAAAATCATTGATTGACTTTAATTTGACTATAGTTGGCTGCTTCTATCTAGTGGATTAAACAAAATTATAAATCCTATTGTGTGCTACAGGTTATGAAATAATCTTGAATTACACATGCAAAACTGTTGAAATGGTGGTGGATTTTAGGAAGACTCGCTCTATACAACCACCTCTTATAACTTAGTGTCAATAGTGGAGTCCTTTAAGTTTTTAGGTACTATTATATCTCAAGATTTAAAATGGTCATCTAACATTAGGAGTATTATTAAGAAAGCACAACAAAGAATGTTTTTTCTGCGTCAATTTACGAAGTCCAGACTGCCAAAAGAACTGTTGATTCAGTTCTATAGAGGTACTATTGCATCTATCAACTGTTCCTCTATAACTGTCTGGGTTAATTCTGCGACTAAGCAGGACAGATATAAACTTCAACGGATAATTGGAATTGCAGAAAAAAAATTATTGCTACTAATTTGCCATCTATTGTGGAATTGTATACCACACAAGCTAAAAAGAGGCCAATGAAGATATATACAGATTCCAAACAATCTGGACATAATCTGTTTTAACTGTTACCCTCAGGACGTTTTAGAGCATTGCATACTAGGACAACTAGATATAAAGACAGCTTCTTTTCAAGTACTATCAAACTGTTGAATAATTAAATTTTTTTCTTTTCTTGTTTTTTAATGATAGGTTATATTGTGTTGTTGTACTCTGTTTTTATTGCTGACTATATGAATCTTATATTTCCTTCTTATATATGGAGAGCATTTTTTACCAAAACAAATTCAGGGTGTGTCCAACCACACTTGGCCAATAAAAGGATTCTGATTCTGGTTATGAAGCAGGCAATGTGAGTTTGTGGGGGAGGGGGAGCAGGGAGTAGCAGTCAAACTAGAAATGGTAGTGGTTGAATTTGTCAACTCTGGCCACTGCATGCAAATCTTGGTCTCAAGATTCCAAACATACTGCAAGGAATGGTGTTTGAGACTTTATCCTTCCCAGAGGACTTTGGAAACCCAATTCTGAGATCACCTTTTCGAGGAGACTTGGCACAGACATTTTCCATCAATTTTTGGACTTTTGTCTGTGGTGCTTAGCCTGATGAAGTGGAATTCCTCCACAAAAACTTGCAATTTGATTGATTGTTTTAGTGGCCCAATAAAAGTTGGAGGATTCATAATTAGAAATCTGAACGCCTTTGACATTAGCAGACCTCCTGCGTAACTGCCTCTCCATGTTCTCTTGAGATCAAGACTTTTCTTCCTAATCACTTATGTCTCTGCTTAAGATTTGTTTTGGATTAATGTTTTCTAGTGGGAATGGATATACAGGTGAAACTCAAAAAATTAGAATATTGTGCAAATGTTCACTTATTTCAGTAAGTCAACTCAAAAGGTGAAACTATTATATGAAATAACTGCATGCAAAGCAAGATATGTCAAGCCTTACTTTGGTATAATTGTGATCATTCTGGTGTACAGCTTAGGAAAACCCCAAATTCACAATCTCAGAAAATTAGGATTTTACATGACATCAATAACACGATTAGAGATGGGCACGACTTAGCGGTATTCCCGTTTCCGTTTCCGTTACTCGGTTCCGTTACGGAACGGAAACGGTAACGGGAATTACTCCGCCAGACTTCGAGCTCGAACCGACGAACAAACAATTTGGGTCTGATTTGTCGGGCTCGTTACTTGCATCGCGCCACGCGGCACAGAAAAAAAGTTTTTAAAAGTTAAAAAAAAAACTCGGTTCCCGGCCAAAAAGCAGGCGGAAAAATGCCTGCCTGCCTCAGGGCACCTACCAGAGGGGTGGTTTCTGGAGGTCCCTGGCCTCCCCCCCTTCCTCCGTCCTTGGCTGCTCTGGTGGGACTCGCCGCAGGCTCACATCCAGCAACAAGCCCAGTCTTGCCGCCGGCCGCCACAATTAAAGCGCAAGCAAGCGGCACAGACGGCACAGGAAAAAAGTTTTAAACTCTCCCCCCACCCATTCCCGGGCCAAAAAGCAGGCGGAAAAATGCCTGCCTGACTAAGGGCGCAGGGCACCTACCGGAGGGGTAGTTTCTGGAGGGGGGGTCCCACCTCCCCCCATCTCCTGTCCTGGGCAGCCGGACTCGAGTCGCCAATGCCATGCGGTGCGGGCGGGGGATCCAAAATGGGGCGGCGAACGCAATATTGTTTTTGAAATCGTGGTCCAAAAACACACAAGCACAACAGAAACACGCGAAAATTTATAAACTGCCAGATTTTTTACAGTAGCAGTGGGTTTTTTCTTGCAACAAAATGTCTCTCCTCTCCTCCTCTGTCCTCCATTGATTTTATTTTTTTTTATTTTTTTTACACCTGCGCAATGATGGGCTGGCCCAGTGGCCATGTGGGAGTGGACCATGCAAATTTTTGGAGCCATCCCACCAATCGCATGGCCACTTGGCCACGGAGACTTCTGGGATGTGCCAAAAAGCCCCCTAAAACCTGCCCTAGCCCCCTAACTCTAACCCTAATCCTTGACTCCCTTACCCATACGTCACAGACTGTCTTCTTAGTGGGTCAGAGAAGCACCCAGAGGTGCAACCCACTAGCCCACCGTAACCTTACCCGTCACTAGCCTAACCCTAGCCCTTGCACTAACCCACCTTAACCCTAAGCCAGATCTACTTGCATTGCACTACACGCAAGTACAATTCCCTTCTTTGTGAGACATAGCGGGTGCGACCCAGTCTTCAGGGTTCTCCTGGACGGACGGTCGTGCACCAATGCACTGGTCTCATAGTCTGCAACTGGTATGCATATCCATATGGCTATGCATGCCATTTTGCAGCAGCAGGTGAGGAGGGGAGACCCCCATGTTGAGGGGTCTCTTGGAGCCTGCTTCCCCTTCCTAGTGGGTGGGGATAGGAAGCACCCAAGGGTGCCTCCAGGAGCCCGCTTTCCCTTCCTAGCGGGCCAGAGGAGGCACCCACCCCACAGAGGTGCCTCCAGGAGCCCGCTACCCCCCAAAAAAACCAGTACTAACGACAACGAAAAAACGAACCGACTAATTTTTGCGAATTTTCACGAAAAACGGAAACGAGCCGAAACGGGCTGCCTCCGACACACGACAACTCGAAAACGTCATTTTCCCTAGTCGTGCCCATCTCTAAACACGATAATTGGAAATAGAACAATATTGGACCTCTGAAAAGTATAAGCATGTATACGTACTCATACCAAACACTTGGTTTAAGCCCCTTTTGCATCAATTACTGCCTCAATGTGGCATGGCATGGATGCTGTCAGTCTGTGGCACTGCTGAGGTATTATGGAAGACCAGGATGCTTCAAGAGCGGCCTTCAGCTCAGCTGCATTGTTCCGTCTCATGTCCCTCATCTTTCTCATGGCAGTACCCCATATCTATGGGGTTCAGGTCAAGCACAATAATTGCATGGTCGTTGAACCAGGTTTTGGTACTTTTGGCAGTGAGGGCAGTTGCCAAGTCCTGCTGGAAAATGAAGTCAGCATCTCCATAAAGCTTGTCTGTGGAAGGAAGCATGAAGTGCTCCAAAATCTGGTAGATGGCTGTATTGACCCCAGACTTAACGAAGCACATTGGACCAACACCAGCAGATGACATGGCTCCCCAAATCAACACAGACTGTGGAAACTTCACACTGGACTTCAAGCATTGTGCATTGTATACCTCTCCATTCTTCATCCAGATTCTGGATCCTTGGTTCCCAAATGAGATGCAAAAGTTGCTGTCATCAAAAAAGTGGACTTTGGACCACTGAGCAACAGTGTTCAGGAGAGGCTTGGCAAGAGGAATGCGACATTTGAAGCCCATGTCCAGGATCCGTCTGTGTGGTGTGATTCTTGATGCACTACAGCCTCTGTACACTCCTTGTGGAAGTCCCCAACACTTTTGAATGGCCTTTTCCTGACAATCCTCTCCAAGCTGCAGTCATCCCTGCTACTCGTGCATCTTTTTGTTCCACACTTTTTCCTTCCACTTACCAACTTTCTATTGATGTGCTTTGATAACAGCACTTTGGGAACATCCAACTTCTTTTGCAATCTGTACCCTTTGGGGCTTTCCCTCCTTATGGAGGATGTCAGTGATGGTTTTCTGCACAATTGTCAGGTCAGCAGTCTTTCCCATGATTGTGATTCCTACTGGACCAGCCTGAGAGACCATTTAAAGGCTCAGGAACCCTTTGCAGGTGTTATGGATTCATTAGCTGATTAGAGTGGGACACTTTGAGCCTAGAATATTGAACCTTTTCACGCTATTCTAATTTTCTGAGATTGAGAATTTGGGTTTTTCATAAGCTGTACAGCAGAATCGTCACAATTATACCAAAGTAAGGCTTGACATACCTCTTTTTTCATGTAATGAGTCTATCTCATATATTAATTTCACCTAATTTCAGTAAGTTGACTTACTGACATAAATGAACATTTGCACGGTTTTTCGAGTTTCACCTGTATTATGCCTCATTAGCCTTTTCAAAGTCACACTAACAATTAGTGGTGTTTGGAACTTTAAGGAACCATAAATATACATGCTGTTGGTTTTGGTGGGAAACAGAAGGAGATTGGTAACAAGGCTTTATTGTTTATTTTTTGACAACTTTTAAGAGCTTTCCGAGAGATAAAAATGCCCAATCTGGAGGACTTGTTAACTGAATGGACTGGAAGATAACATGCTTTAGGGCAGCCTTTTCAGAATGTCAAGATGTATTACACTAAGAATCCCACCATCACCAGCCATCAGTCAGATGGTGATTTCACATCTATCACATCTGAAAGATTTTGTGATACACTAGACAATAATTGCATAGTTTACCAGTCTGTGTTGTTTGGGGACAGGGGCACAGGAATATGGAGCATGTCCCCCAAATTAATACTTTTCAACTAAATTCTCCATATATGGAATTAGTAGCATGGGGAGAAGAAGGAAAAGCTGTATTTTTGAGGGATCAACAGCCCTAATCTTCCCTAATCCCAGTGTTTAGTGGGGGAGATGCCAAAGTCATACATTCTGATTCAGCATGCCGTGCTCTTTGCTAGTTTTCTCTCCCAAGAACATGAGTTCTAAAGCTATTTTGATGGAATATGGGACGATGATACACCATTAGAAGCTTGCTTGAGAGGTGCTGAACGTTTAAGCTCTTTCTCTGCCACCATGTGTTCTCCATCTAACATGTCAGATAAAATGCCCCCCACCCCCGCCGACATACATACACACTTCCAAAGATAAAAGCAGTGCCATACATAGAGTCACCACATGGGATCCTGGCCCATAATCAATGGTTACATTAAAATAGTAAAGCAGCACATGAGTTTTCATTGCTGTGTGCATTGAGATGTACCGGCTTTAGCAGTATCCATATGTTCCATCCTTGTGTACATAGGTAGGGGCCAGTGCACCATGTGAACAGGACAAGAGTATGGCTCACTCATTTCCTTTCATGCACTGGTCCAGATCAAGGACAGTCACAGCCTCAAATTCAGTTCTTTGGGGAGTTAAAAATGAAGGAAAATATTGCAGTCAAGCGAGCTTTTTAGTCCCCAAATCCTCAAGGATTCCATTAATTTATCAAAAATGCCCGTAAAAATCTGAATCTTTTCCTTTCATGGTAACCTTATAGAAAGAAGAAAAAAACCACTAGTCTCATCAGTAGTAAGTTGCACCAAAATACGAGTTTAAGCACTGAAATTTATATTTTGATGAAGCTTGTAAATAAACACAAAACCTACTGAGCAGTCCCCCTTGGAAATTTCTTTGCCTGCCTCTCACCAAATCAGTTTACAAAAAAATAATGATAATTCCCTCAAGCTGTCAGCAGAGGTCCTCAGCTCCATACTTGATCATCATGCTTACCTACCAATAGCATCTTTGTCCTCAAATTACATTTTGCCTTTTTGTATGTGCCATTTCCAGTTTCTTCAACGAAACTGTTGTAATTATCTTGCGTACCTTCACACTGTGACTTGTAGAGTTTACTTCGTGGTGTCAGTGTCAGAAGGGCTTAATGTATATTAATGAGTAACATGGCTTGATTGTCATGAATGAAAAAGGGCAAGATAATAAAATGGGAAAGCATGTATGGGTTCAAGCCGCAAAGAAAAGGGCATGTCACTTGGTTCAAAATATTGCTGGTCACCTTATAATTGAGAATTTTAGATTATGGTTTTGAAAATCATGGCTATCGGTGGGACAAGTGGAGGAAGAGAATCACTGTGGTGGGCTTGTGCCAGCCAAATTAAAATACATATTGACAACAAACAAATGTAAAACAAACAAAAAACAACAACTTGGAACAGACACCCTTGTTATGTCCAACATGTGTGTTGTTTTCCCCACCTGTACCCATGGACAGGTTGGTGAAGCCTTGAGAAAATATTTTGTCATTTGGATTTGTTCTCCCCAGTTGTAAATAAGTTAGATGGTTTAAGGGTGTTTGGAGACTCATGTGATGTACTGGTGGAGCAACCTGCAAACACGTGGAATAAAACTATTTTCTACAAAAAGTGAAGTGTCGTTTTTGGGACAGAAAGGAGGGGGTGGGTCTGTTACAAGTGACCTCACTCACACAACCAATCCCTGTGACCAAGCAGGACATTGAACTCAGGTCTCCTGAGTCCTAGTTCATCACTCTGCCCATCATACTGTCTGGTACTCTAGTGTATATAGTGGTCCCCTGCCCATTCACAGTTCATATACTGCAGTCCCGCTATATCGCAGGACCACAGTATATGAAAAAAAGCCCTTCTGGGGTAAGGGGAAAAGGCCTATTTCATGGTTCCCTTACTTACACCAGGACTGGTGCTACCCCTAGAAAGGCCCTCAGAAGCCTAAGAAATAATTTTCGGTGACCCTGAAGTAGCTTCCGGTTTACCAGGGAAGCCCTTTTGGGGCCTCTAGAATGCTCGGGAAGACCCTCACAGGCCCATTCGGTGCAGCGGCAGGCTGGGGGTAAGTACAAGAGCCCCCATCTAGGCGCCCCTGGCCCGACCTGATCTGCATCTGTATATCACAGATTTTCAATTATTGCGGGTTGGGTCGGGTCGGGTCTCTAACCCCTGTGATAGGCAGGGGGTAACTGTAATAAAAAAAATTAAAGGAAGTGTTCCTAAAATAGGCAAATGCTTTCTGTAGGTAGATGTTATATTGGCATTGTACTTTTCATTTCATGAACTCAAAGCTGTCCTTTCCCCTACCTTACTGATATAGTAACTCTCTGAAGTAGGTAAAATTAAGAGAGAGTTGCTGGCTGAACTTGACCTTGCTCAGAACCAGAACCTGGATTTCCAAAATGGCAACCCAACCCAAGCCATGCATAACTGGATAGACAAATCTTTGTAAATGAGCCTGACTTTAACCATTCTGATATTGCCAAAACTGCTGAAAACTGAAAATAGCTTTGGAAAACAAAGAACACACATTCTTTTGGTTTAAAAAAATCCTCTAATTTTAGTAGCTGGCTGGATAGCTCAGTGAGGCCTTGGGCAAGCTGTGCATTCCCAGAGTGTCCCCAGAAGAAACCACTTCTGAGTGCTATTTGCCCAGAAAACCCTGATAAGAGTTGCCATAAGTCAGTACTGACTTGATGGCATGAGATAATTATTAATTTAGGTGACCTCTGTGATTTTACAACCATTAAGTTGAGGAAATCTGTAATTGACTGACCATTATCTCTTGAAGTGCAATGCCAAGATGCACGCAAAATAACTTAGCTGCTTTATTCATAAGATCTTGTGTCTGCATAATAACAAGCGAGAGAAAATTCTTGCTATTCACCATAAACATCCATAGGTGGCTCCAGTATCTGTTTTTATGAACCATCAGTCCCAAGAATGTGCACATGATATTTCTACTGAGATCCCCCCCCTGCACATTTAGGAAATGGTTTCCCCTTGGAAATGGAATTAGGGGTTTGTTGTCATGGCAACAAAGATTTCAGTACTTCTGTTTCTTACAACATATATCTCCCTGGGTTGCTGCAATTCTAGTGCTTATCAGTGTTTTATCCACTGGGTGAGCTTGGTGGTACTGACATGTACAATAAACATAAAAGCAGTGACTTGGGATATTTCTCTAAGGACCAGGGCAGCTGCTACTGCATTCCAATTGTGTTTCAGCATTGTGCCCCATTGTTCAACAAAGTATCATTAATCAATGCTTAATGTATTAATTTTTAATGGTTGAAATCAAAGAATGAATATCATGCCTCCTATGGCATGTGCCATTGAATAAGTGGGTGGGTAGTTTGGGGTGGAAAGTGACGAGAAAAACCTATAACTAACTGCTCAATTATTGACATGTAAATTTGGCTTACAAATAGAGATTAAATGCACCGGCTGCAAGTTTCAATTAATGAAGTGATGATTTTCAAAATGCAAAGACCATCCCATGTTTCACATTAGCCACAACTGTGTTTGCCACTGTTGTCCTGATAACTGACATCTAGTATGATAACCTGTAGAAGCATCAGGATTTCAACTTCCCCCTTCCTTCTAGAGCTCCTCCCCTGGAGGATTTTCCAGCCCTTCCGATCATGCTTTTTTAAAGTGTTGGTGGGGGCTACAGAGGGAAAGGCATTCTTTTCTACCACTGGACTCTGCTTGCGGGTGGAAGTCCAGAGTTTGGATAAAGCCAAAAATATCCTGCAGTGTCCTCAAAAGTGAATAATATGTGAAAGGGAAGTGCAAGTTGAGCACAGAAGGCCAAGCAGATCTGATTTGAGGTCTAGTGACCTCGTCGTTATATATTTTGTGTCTCTGGAAGGAAATGTCAGGATCATGTCAGTGATTCACCTTTAAAGTACTGGTGGTAAGTACATAATCACCGAGGTTAGCAAGAAAGCTGCCACATATCGGCACCTTACAAAGAGGGCCTGCCTCACAACCACTCCACACTCCACATGCTGCACCAGTATTATACTGACAATTCCTCACAATTGTGCAGCTCCCCTGATATAGATTGTGTGGTCCAACTTTTTCTGGGTTTTTTCCTCCCTTCTTAATGTTTAGAAAAGGCAGAACCAGGGTGCTTTGGGCTATGTTGGAGAAATCAAGAAAGTTAAATAGCTTAGAGAGAGAACAATGGTGACCTCTTGCATTCTAAGCCAGTGCTCCCCAACCTTTTTGTCCCAAGGGACCAGTAAATGTTTGATGATTTTTCCGTGGCCTGGGGCTGGGGGTGGGGAGATGGGGGGGTCGGGGGTCGGGCGGGGGGCAGGGGGAAGGGTGTGTGTGGGGGGGGGGTGGGGGATTGGGGGGGAGGGAGGAGGGGCAGGAGGGGGACAGGGGGGGCTTGGTGTGTGTACCTTGCGGGGGGCCATGGGAGCGGTGGTGGCGGCAGCGGTGCTCGCCGGCTGGGGGTGTCGGGCGTGCCGCTCCCCCCGCGCGCACGGGCGGGGGGGAGCCCGGGGCTCCTGGGCGGGTGGGTCCCCGCCTCCTCCTCATGTCGGCGGCTGCGGCGGCCACGGCAGCCGCCCGGGTTCGGCTGCGGCCGGCCGCGCCAGCGGCGGCTCGGCAGTCCTGGTGGCACCCTCGGGCCGGAGCTGCCGCTGCGTCGCCTTGCCTCCGGCTGCGGCCTTCGGGCGGGCGAGCGGGAGGGGGGAGGGGAGGGAGGCCGGTGGGGGGGTGGCGTCTCTGCGCTGGCGGCGATGTCCAGAGGTGGCAGCGGCATCCAGGGCTGGTCGGGCGGAGGAGGAGGAGGAGGAGGAGGAGGAGGATCCGAGTCTCCGGCGGCGGCGGAGAAGAATCGGCTGCATCACCGGCGTCGAAAGCACTACGCCTCCTCGGCCCCGCCGCTACCGCCGCCGGCCCCCGTCGGGTTGCCCCTTTCTCCTGTGTTGGCGGTCCCGCCGGCACCTTCGCTGCTGTTCCCGCTGCTGCAGCCGCCGCCGCCGCCCTCGCTCCTGCAGCCGCCACTGCCGCCGCAGTCCTTGCTGTTCCTGGTGGCCGCCGGCGCCGCCGCCTCCTCCTCCTGCTGTGGGGAAGGGGGGAGCGGAAGCGGACGCGGGCCAAGCGGCACCCGGGCAGCTGGCACAAGCGGCGCCGAGGCCGGCTAGGCGGCGTGGGCCTCACGGGGGCCTCGGAGCGGTGCGGGAGCGGGAGCGGGGCGGGCCTGGGCCCGCTTGGGGGGGAGGCGGCAGGGGGGCGAGGAGGAGGAGGACTACGGAGGCGCTGTGACCTTCCTGTCGGAGGGGCCCCTGGGGGGCGGCGGGGTGGGGAGCGGCGGGGGTAGCTCCTCCAGCCTTCCTCCTCCACTGGCGCTCCTCCAGCCTTCCTCCTCCACCGGCCGCCCGCGGGAGAGAAGAGGAGGAGGAGGGCGGTGGAGGAAAAGGGGAGGAGCCTCCCCGGCCTCCCCAGGCGGCCTGGTGCCGACCGGTCCACGGACCGGCACCGGTCCGCGGCCCGGGGGTTGGGGACCACTGTTCTAAGCAACCCGAGAGAGTATTGCAGACAATTCAAGACAGAGCTAGGAAAGTTTTAAAAATGCAGTTATATCTGTGTCAAAAGCACCCAACTAGTAAGTTTCTACTACAGCTACAATAATAGTAACATTATCTTCCTCGTTCTCAAAAGTGACCCTAATTGAAATAGGGTTCGTAGTGTCGCCATTCTTTGTCCTTGGCCCTTTCACAGGCTATTGACAAGCACTGCTTCTAATTTTTCTCTTTCACTGCCACCGACTAGCTCCTCTAGTAAATTAATGCTTTCAGACTGATTTTGAATTGAATAAAGATAAAGGAAGTTTATTTATTACAAAGTAGAATTAAAATCATAAAGGGTAACATGTTTAGGTTCAAACAAAAAGAAGAATACGGCTCAAACACACTAAAGTTTGGTTACTGACAAAGCTGATCACATATACACCCTGTTCTTAAGTTTACACACACTCAACACTTAATTTTCTTTACAGGAGTTCTAAAATACATTCTCTCTAGTCCTTAACTGTTTCTCAGTCAAACCCTATCTGACTCTCTCTCAGACTATCAGTCTCTCAAACAGTGTAAGTTCCCTATCTATTTCTCAGTAAGTGTAGGTCCCTATCTGACTTATTCAGTGCTGGGCTGAGCCTTAAATCCCCTCAGCCCCCTCCCCCAAACTCTCTCATTGGTCCACAAACCACCAATCTACATAGACACATCTAATAAATTATTCAACAAGAAGGGGTAAATTCCATGGGGTAATTTTAAGGAGAAGGGATTAAAATATTTCCAATAAATAAAATAATTATTTCTTTAAAATATCTGAGTCCTACAAGTTTCAGAAGTCAAATTCTTTAAACAAACACAGTCTTCATGTATTCATATTGCTATCATTTCAACATTCACAAAAGAATTTAAGGTGTAGTATGGGTCAGTATTAGGACATGTAATATTTTTCCTCTACCATGTTGTGCATTCTCACCATCATAACTATTAAAATAGTTTAAAATTTACAGAACAAAATGCATTGATTTGCCCTTCATTAAGTTGCAATTGTAATGCAACTTAAGGAATGATTTGGTTATTATAAAAATAAACTTCTATGCACATGTAGGCTCCACAAGTCATCACGAGCCCAGATTTCCCAGGGTTCTTGCTCATGAATAGAGGGCAAATGAGCTGGACTTTCTCCCCATCAGACAAGTCACCCTCTACATGGAGGCAGTGATAATGGAGAGAGGAGAGAGGAGTCACTCTTTCAGTACAGTATTTTTAAAACAACCCAGCTGGTTGAGGCTGAAGAGGATTAAACTCTGAGGCCTGGCAAACCAGTGCTCTTTGAAAAAAATGGGTGGGCAATATCTGGTGGTGACTCTGTAGCTCTCTCAAAGAAGCTCAAAACCCAAAGATGTAATGATCCATTGGAATGAGTCGAGAATCTTTTAACCATGCTTGAAACATTGATACCTGGTGAATGTGTCTTCTGTGACAGATTTTCTTTGGCTGAAGTGAAGCCTATCTGAACCCCCCTGGATAAAGATTTTACCCTTCAGGTGTCAGCCTTAGTCTTCATCTCCATTCATGAACCAAGACAAATAAAAAACTAAAATGAAATGGGGGCGGGGACCCACACCAATTCTGTGGAGACTGACTCCTATAGATGCCTTCCTGTTGCTACCACCACTGAAATGGGAGTGGTATTTCCTTGCAGTGGTGTCTAGCATGCCCCCTCATGACACACAACAAATTATTCTTGTCAACAGGGCTATATAAAGTACAGTAAATGAGTAGATGACTGATTAAGGCTACATATGTTTTTTGTTGGGTGCCAAAACGTTGTCACACTAAAGGAGTGTTGGAACCCCTTCATGTCTCAGTTGATGGCCCTTTGACACATGTACCTATGCTAATTGCGAGGTCTGTGTCATCTGTTTATGAAAAGGTAAGCTGCACTCTCCAAACTATTTTTAGAATTCAACCTACTTAGTATTTTTCCACAGTTATTTCTGTGATACACCACAAATCACATCATTCCAAAGCACCCAGGACTTCTGTTTAGGAGCACAGATTCTCCTGAGGCTGTAGCTGTGGATGATGGGCACAGTTCTGGATCCTCTTCCTCTTGAGCAGTCTCTCCCATGCACTGGTTACCATATTCTAGGGGAGACTCATGGACTGGGGCAGAAGGAAGGCTTACTTGAACATTTCAGGTAGGTACTCCCTGCTCCATTGAAAAGCTATTTTATATGATATATCCCCCTGTATCAGAGATGAGAAGCCTCCACCCAATGGGGTAGATACAATATTCACACATTCCTCATCAAGCCTGCCACTACTTTTTTTTCTGTGATTAGCAGTTCAAGGCTTGGTGGTGATGCTTTCTGTGCAGCTTGGCAAGCCTTGTACAGATTAGTTGTGCTATGTAATCTAGGCAGTTGTTCTGGACTTGCTTCTTAGTAGATGTTAGTAAGCAGCAACTCATTCTCTGAGCTTTCATGGCCAAACCAGAGACTAAGAGGCAATCTATGTGATGTTACAGAGAGACTTTCCTCTCTGTTGTCCTTTGGCAGGCAGGCAGAGACTTTTCTCTTCAGGCCGGGTTTTGCTCAGTGACATCTTCCCTAAGAGTTGGGATGCTATTTTGTTTTTGTTTTTATCGTCTACTTTCAGTTTTCATATTGTTTATTTTAAAAATTTTGAGTTATCTTGGCCCTTTTTGTGGGAAAAAGACAAGCTATAAATATTTTAAGTACACAAATACATAATGTGGAGAGGAGGACCAGAACTACTTCTGGACAAATTTATTATTCAGATGGAAAATGGGGACCCAACTGAGCCCAAAATCTTGGTAAAAGACAACTGCCTGTAGCCAGGCATTTGGCAGCATGTTGTGGTATCATCTGGACAATAATGGAGAGGTGCTCAGACTTCAATAGTGGTTCACACTCCGAAACCAAATGTTCTCTTCTTACAGTGATGCTTGCCCTGAGATTTGTCAACAGTCAAAGGACAGCAATTCGCTGAGATTTCAGCTGGAACTGGGAGACCTAGCAGCCTTAATACATATGCATAGAAATGAGCTGTGCTTTGTATGCTCGGTGGCTGTATAGCATATATAATTCATTGTCCCTCTTATGTTTATGCAGACTGAGTTCTGCCAGAGTAACTAGAATGAACCCAAAGTCAGATTTATGTACCTTCAGCAGGCGCCAGCCCAAATGTTGTGATCAGGAAGAAACTCTATACAAACAGGAACTGTGAAAACATAAACATAAATTTACAGGTTGATTATGCTGCTGAGCTAAAATGTGAGGGAGTGAGTCAAGTAAATTACCTTTTCAGACTGTCAGAGAGTGTTTGGTAAGTAATATATTTGAATTCAACATTGCAGTCCTAAGTGGTGTACATCGGTTCAAGTCCTGTTGCAGAAATTACATTGTGTAAGGCTGATGGCGATGTTTTGAAAATAAAATTTCCAATTTCTCACTTAAAGGTCTGAACGATCCCATGAAATCCCTTACACCATTGAGAACTCAATGGGGACTATGGGATGGTGGAGAAGCATTAATTACCTGACATTGCCACTGCATCCTGGTGGCTTTGGTTTTAGGTAATTGAACTCCCCTCATTTATGACCCCCCCCCCATAGCTTCCCAAGGATGAAAGGGATAGCATGGAAGCCTCAGGACTTTGGTGGAAATTTTTTTCCTATTTCTGAAAAATAGCTGCCGCTAATGACACAATTAGCCTTCTGCAATGCAGCTTATGATCACAGGATTTCAGCCGATGTGTGCCACTTAGAACTATAATGATTAAACAGAAATATTAAACAAACACTTTCTGATAGTCTAAAAAGGTCCTGTGGATGAACAAGTACTACAGATGAACCAGGTAATGGCCAGAATCCTGTTGCCTTTCATATAAAGTTTGTACTGCTTATCATGGCAACTAGGAGCTAATTGACAAAGTGCTGGGGTACATCAGGCACTTGGCCACATGCCCAACTGCATAACCAGGATGTGCCATGGCACTTCATTTTTTAGCCACAATGGCAAATTGGGCAAATCTTATGTGAGCAGAAATAATGTTCTGGTGAATACGTGAAAAGCAGACTGATTATACTTCAGTATGAATGCAGTACTTATAAGCACAGCAGGGTAAATGTTTGGTGAGGCATGCAGTCTTCTCTCACTCAAAACTAGGAATGCCTTCTCCTAAAACCCATAACGTAGGGTTAGAACTGGGTTGGAGGAGAACCATCACTCCTGTTCATCTCCTTGGGGTCAGCAGAATGATCATGAACAAGGGCTACATCCTGCTTTATGAATGGTGCAGTTCAGGGTGGAACCAGCAAGAATGTCATTGCCAAGAACTTGGATCATATGGCCAACCTTGGTGCACTCTAATGGTTCCCTGAATGTGGGAGATATGGTCTAGTGTACATTTCCTCAGGATAAATTCTGCAGTGATTTGTACATGCATTATCTGAAAACAAAGAAATTTATTTTGCTTTCAATGTGGTTTTTATAAATATGCAAATCACTGCAGATCTAGTTGAGTTTTTTTAACTGCTTGATAATCTTGGTTTGGCATGGTTTTGAACAATTTCTTTGTTTATGCCTAAAAGCTATGCTTATAAGTAGCGGCCTATTCTAAATTTAGAATAGCTGTGCCTCATTAATTCTTCTCTGAGTACCTTTTGCGCTTCTAATGGAACATAAAGGATGTTTTTCTCTATGACTGTGGACAGAGCATCTTGGTCTTATTAGAGGTTTAAGTGAGTTTTACCTACTGATGAACCTTCAGTTATAATTGTTTTCAGAACAAGTTGCCCTTTTAATGTCTGCCTTCTGCAAATAGGTAGGGGAAAAGAGCAAGGTTTTTAACAAGCATTTAAATGTGAATGTTATTATGAAGGAAAACAAATTAAAGGAGGCATAAGTCATGTTTTCTGTCTAAATTTTCTGTATCTGTACTTCTAATCTTTGGGATTTGAATGTTGGGTAGTTACTTCCTCTTAAAGCTCTCCTGGAGCATCACATTTCAAAGACAAGTTTTCCCCTGTCACCTTTCTTAGTTGCCCATACATGGTGACTGGAAATACAAGAGTGTGGATGACCTTGACCTTGTCAAGTGATGTACTTGCTATATCCTTACACTTGATGTTTTCACGTTCCTTCATTGGTGTCTTTCTGATAGTGTTAAATATGTGGGTGGGTGGGGGAATGAAACGACAAAGAGAAAGAAGAGAAGAGAAGATATACGAAGTCTAATAGCGTATCTCCCAACGGTCCTCTGAGGCCCGACCCACGAGAATGTCACAGGTGCTCTCACTCCTAGTGGCCACGCCTAGGGAGGCACGGAAATCGCTTACATGCAACCGCGCCTTCTCTGTGACTGGCCCTTCTCTCTGGAACCACCTCCCGAGTGAGTTGCTCCTTGCACAGTCCCTGCCCGCCTTCAAAAAAGCACTTAAAACCTTGCTTTTTCGGGAGGCATTTGGTGACCTTTAATCTAATTTAGTTTAGGTTTTTTTCTTTTTGACGCCTCTTGCCGATGACTCTCTTTTATTATTGTATTGTCTTTTTTGGGGGTGTTTTCTTGTTCTGTTAACCTATTGTAAACTGCCTGGAGTTCCTTTGGAAGACAGGCGGTATAAAAATATAATTAATAAATAATAAATAATAAATAATACAGCCCACCAGCGATGCATCAAGGCCTGTTGTGTGTTTGATGTTTCTTCTGTTTTTACACTTGCAAGAAGAGAGTAAAACATGAAATGTATGAAGACACAAGTGGCCAGTCATGCAAAGGTTAACTTTGTGGAGCACACATTGGTGACTTCTAGTGCATTTGCTGGGTCAAACGATTTAATTTTTTAAGAAAAAGCAATCAAAATGTCCAAAATGCCACCTCAAACATTTCTGAAATCATGGACAGTATCATTACTTTTCACATGCTACCATTGGAGCATCTCATTGCGCAGAAAGGCTTCTCATTGGAAGAAATATTCCGTCTCTGCCCATAAATGGAGGGGCATGGAATCTCATCAGTTATTGCCTAACTACACCTTCCTTCTCCATAAAACAACAATATCAGTTATCCCTCTGGCTGGGTGCAAAATCCATGAATTTCTGGTCTACACTCAGAGTCATCCATCATGTCTGGTTCAGCCCATATTTCCTTTACAACTTTAGGACTAGCCTATAGAGTTCATTACTGCGTTATATTTTCCAGCCTGCCAAACAGCTTTGCTTGGTTATGTGGAGCTCTACTTAAATGGGAAGAGTGGTGTTTTCTTTAAGTTATACTGATGCATATTTTAATATTGCAGAAATTTTCACTTCTCTTGGCCAGCTGACGAAAGCAAATGCTCTGGACCTGCCAGATGAGAGTGTTGGGCAAGAAGATACTGTACCATTTCAGTGTGCACAGAAAGGAGTTCTGTCCTCATATACTAAGATGGAAGGGAAATGGTGCATGCATCCATGTGAGCACAAATGTCGAGCTTGACTGATTGCCCATTTCCATGTGTGGCCCTTGGTGGACAAGTACTACCTGCTTCTGCAATGCCACCACTTTAGGGAATGCAGCAGCTCCAAGATGCAGAGGGATTGCTTTATCAGACATGTCTCCAAATTAACAGAGTGGATGTGAACAACAAACTCAATAATAACATGAATGGTGTTTAGCTTGTGCATTGGAATCTTATGGAGATTTGGGTTGAGAAGGGAGAGATATTGTTTTCCTACAATGCATTCAAATGCAGGAGTTGTCACAAAACAAATTAAAAATAGGAACCAGTCCTAGCCTGCCTTGCAGAATGGATTCCCTTTAAGATTTCAGTGGTGTGCTGTTTTATTCAACAGCTTCTGTAACAACAGCATGCTTGGTTTTTATGGGAATATAACAGCAACTTAATAAACAGTGTTACAGCCCCTGCCAATATAGCTACCAAATCGATACAAACAATTTGTAGCAGTGGATATTGTTGTTTATTTGAAATATTGGCCCTAGTTCACAAGCAGCAGCTCTCAAGGTGGCTATGTGATGTATTTGATCACAGTGGTAGTTAGCCTGTGGGAATGTCCAATGACTCAAAATATAATACATTGTTTCTTTTTATACCTTTAAGAGACTAGGCCAGAAAATGCTTGACTAAATGGGCCTCCTAAATTTCTTTTGCTAGCCAATTTTACAAGTGTTGTTCCAGAAAATTATGTGATAACTACTGGGAGTTCCTAATTCTTACAAAATGGTGGACTGTATGGGAGTTGTAATCCCAAAAAGCAATGTCTATATCATCTAGGTTACTCTGGGAGTTATAGTTCCCACCTCTGCTGCTCATTGGTTTAAGAAAGTGATACTTGGATCCATTAAAGTTAAAGGGTGGTGTGAGGGTTCTTGAAATACCTCTGGTGGTTCTTGATTACAGACAAGCCGGACAACCTTGGGTTCTTCAATAAAAGGATTTTTATTGCTCACAGCCGAAATATCTCTGTGGGTATTTCTTTCTTCGTAAACAGACAACTTTGAACAAACATTGCTAACATTATCAAACATAACCGGTCTCATCGGACTAGACACAAACGGATTGGTCATGTGGCTTACTTCTCCCAAGGAAAAGGGGGAATCGGCTTTTCCTGGCCGGGACATGGAGTGCCACAGCAGGGATGTCTCGCCCACTGTGGCATGGGTCTCGGTTCACGGTCCCTCCTCCATCCTCGTTTGAACAAGGGGGAGTTTTCAGGCCACTTTAATGGCCGGACCGTGACCGCCCATGTTATCTCATCACTTCCCTTCCGAGGGATCAGACCCGTCTTCTCCTTTACCCGGCTTTTCAGAGTCTGGGTTCCAACTGTCACTCCCCTGCCCTCCCAACTGTCATCCTCCTCCTTCTCCTCGCACGCGCCGACCACCTCATGCTCCTCCCACTCATCCTCGAGATCTTCAATAGCCCAAAGAACCGCTGGCCCTTCTGCCCCGCGTGCCCCCCCCGGTTTCCTCGAGTGTTATTTCCTTTATTGCCTGTGTGGGCGCGTCCTGGTTTTTCTGTTCTCCTTTCTTTTCGTCATCAGTCACTCCAGACGGCCCATCACCCATTTGTATAGGTGTATCCTCCTCTTTCTCACAGGTGGTTTCAGGAAAACAAAGTAAAAACAAAAATAAAATAAAAAACAAAATAAACATAAAAATAAGATTGTATATACTTATGATAAAGAGCCCATCTGCCATGAATTCTACACTACAATGTAAATTTGTGTGTTGTTTGATGTCAAAGTCAGAACTCATAGCGATCCAAGAGGTACCAGAAGTATAGGTAACCCTTGAGGTTAATGCAGAGAGTGCAGCTAGTGCAGAATACATCTGCCAGGCTTCTAACAGGTCAAAGAAGGCACCGGCACATTGCCCCCATGCTAGCAGCTCTGCACTGGTTGCCAATATGCTACCGCATTGACTTCAAGGTTTTGATGTTAACATACAAAGCCCTAAATGGTTTGGGACCTCAGTATCTGACAGAGCAGTTCCTGCCAAGAAGAGCTGCCAGGGTTACCCGTGCCAGCCAGCCAGGACACCTGGGAGTGCCAACACCGAGGGAGGCCCAGAAAATGGTAACAAGGAGTACAGCTTTCTTGGTGGTTGCTCCCCAGTTATGTAACCATCTACCCCCTGAAATTCAGCTGGCACCCTCGCTTCAATTTTTTAAAAAACTGTTGAAGACCTGGTTGTATAGAATGGCCTTCCCTGATTTCTCAAACATTCAATAAGACACTATTCTTTTACTTCTTATCTTCTCCCCCCCCCCCCCCGTTTTAGCAATCTCCTGCCATTTTTACCTCCATTTTATCTCCATTTTAGTTTTTCATTGTTGATTTATGTATATTTTGTTTTATTATGTTCCTGTATTTTGGTTTTTAAAATGTCTTCCTTTGTTAGTTGTCATGTGATTCCATGTTGTAAACTGCTCAGAGTAGCCCTAGGTCTAGATGGGGGGTATAAAAGTCAAATAAATAAATAAATAAAAATAAATAACCAAGTTTGAAGATGATACAAAACTGGGTGGAATATCTAACACCCTGAAAGACAGAGACAAAATTCAAAATGATTGAGGTAGATTTGAACACTGAGCTGAAAACAACAGAATGAAATTCAACAGGTGGGGGATGGCGATGGGCGTGGGGTGGTGGTGGGAGGCGGCGGGCGGTGGGGGGACAGACAGCAGTGGCCAGTGGTGGGGGGCAGCGGGGGGCAGCAGGCTGTCCAGCGCCCTCTCTCCATTTTGGCGCCATAGGCAACTGCCTAGTTCGCCTTAATGGAAGCGCCGGCCCTGATTGTAGATCACAAGTTGAATATGAGCCAACAGTGTGACGTGGCTTAAAAAATGTGAATGCTATTCTAGGCTGCATTAATCAAAGTAAAATTTCCAGATCCTGCGATGTGCTAGTTCCCCTTCATTCAGCATTGGTTAGTCCTCATCTAGACATTGCACTTCAAGAAGGATGCTGACAAATTGCTAGAAGTTCAGAGGAGGGCAAGAAGGAGGGTCAGAGGGCTGAAAAACAAGTCCTGTGAGGAAAGACTGAAAGAACTGGGCATGTCCTGCCTTGAGCCGAGGGATATGAGTCCTAGCCTGTCACTATATCCAGTACATGTGGGTTGATCATACGAGGATAGACTGATGCACAAAGTGTGGATAGAAGATGCTATAAGCATGCCTCAATTGTTCTGCTGTTTAAGCACAAATTATGAGATCAATGGTAGCAGAAGGGAGTTTATTAGCACCATTCATTGAGCTGAAAAAAGGAAGCAGGCCCATAAAAAAAGGTATTTTAAAGAATTTAGAGGGCTGCCACTATGCATGCAAAGCAAGCCATTTACCATTATCCAGGGAACACAGAAAAGGAGTATCTCTACACAAGAAGTGGTTGTCATTCAAAAGGCCACTTTGGATTGCTCCAACTGTTGGATTGTGGCAGCAACTGTTTCTTACCAGAAAGATCTCAGTGTGCAAGGCCTTGCCATGTGATAAGAGAAGCTCTTATCCATGTGACTAACATGTCTTTATCTAAAATTTGTCTTCAGACTGTCTTCTGTAAATATTGAGGATGGACATATGCATGTATTGCTGACATTTAGTAGATGGTGTGACACATGATATGATATAATATTTACTATGTGGCAGCATTCAATAGAGAACTTGAAATGGAACCTGGCAGATAGTTTGCCAACTATTGTCCCAAGTATTTGTCAAAATCACGACAGTGACATGGTGAGAAAACCACTAAGGTACTCAAATTGTGAATGACAACGTTTGAAATGTTGAAGAGTTCAATTTTTTTTAAAAACAGATTTCTAGCTTTTAAAAAATCACTAGCATGGCATGGATATGAGTGACATTGTTTTTTATAATGAAAGTTATAAATGAAAACTTCCCCCTTAATTAAAAAAATGCTGGTCAGAATACGTACCTGTTTCTGTGTGTATGGGAGCATCTATGGTGAAATCTGATTCTTTTCACACAGAATAATAAGAGCCACATTACCTTTTGAAGTATTCTAAATGAGTGTCATTACCCCCATATTGCAGATGGTCTTATTGGAGAGCTCGATTAAGGTAAACTTGTGAGTTTGTAATACAGGCAAGGTTTGAGACTTTCTAATGTGTAACCCTATCAGCAATCCTAAATCCAAGATTGCTGGGTAGTGCTTAGATGGATGAAATTGCTTCCCACTAGCATGCAAGTTTGGAGGGTGGATGACAGCAGGCGATGCACCTCCAATAAGTTGTGCAAATGTCATGGCATATAGTTTAGTCCTGCACATACATAATATTAAATCCTCAAGAGGAAGTGTGGATGCATTTTGGCAGAGCCCCTCTCACATGTTAGAAGAAATAAATAAATATACAGGGTTCTCACCTTTCAGTTTATTTTTGTGCATGGTGTGGTTCACAGTACTTTAAGAATACTTTGAGATTCTATTCTTTCTTTGACTTCTGATGTTTCATTTCTTACAGTCCCTTTTCTGTCTTCTACTTCAGCTTTTGGTGTTCTAGTCATTCTCTGCCTTCTAGCCTACTAGTTGCAACCACTGCTTTCCTAACTGACCATCCTTTGCCACACCCTCAGTTTCTGAATGTACCAACCATGGTTTCCTGGGTCTTTTAAAAGAAGTGCACTTGATGCAGTAGTTCCATCCCTTAGACTGGCAGCCATACCAAGTGTCTCTTCTGTCAGGAAGAGAGTCATAGAAAGGGGCCACCATTGTCAGAACATTTCAAAATTTGTTTTTTCAAACCATCAACTTCAGTTAAGGCCCTTCTTAAAGCCTTGGGTCTAGGACACATTGAGCAGAATCAGATGTCACAACTTCTTCCACACCTCTTCAAAACACTTTTTAAAAAAAACCAATCAGCTTCATGGTCCATTTTGCTCTAAAGCCTACCTCAGAGTTGCTGGCCATGCCAGAACTGGTGCCATTCACTTCGTGAGCATTGCAAATTTTGATTCTGACCGTTGAATCCACAGGAAGCATTATTAGGAAATTTCTTAGTGGTATAAACACAGTAGTGTTCTTGTGTGCATGTTGTTCCAGTATCTTGAGCAATAAACCAAGCAGATGGTTAAACAAACCAAGGTTACTAGGTTTACTTAGAAAATATTTAATAGAAATGCCTATTTTAAGCTAAGTGGAAGACTCACTCAAGGCCACCATTGCCAGAATTTCTGGCACATGGACCAAAGAGTTTAGGTCACTCTCCAGCAAGAGATGTTGCCCATCCAAGGGTTTGAAAGGAGTAAGGTGCTTACTTCACGTCCTACCTTGTTCCGTGATTACGTTTGTACTGTGACAGCGTTGTTCGTGATCATGTGGTTTTGTCCCTGTTCAGTCCCTGTTTCTGTTTACTCACAGGCATGATTACTTGTTTTGTGACAACTGTTACTTCATGGCCTTGTTCTGTGACAAATTCTGAATTTGTCTTGTTTTCTTAACCCTTTTTTAAAATATCGTAAATAAAACTGTTTCGATATTTCGATTTACTGGTCTTCTGGGATTTACACGTCAATGCTACAGAATTTTCAGTACTTTCTTTAATAAACATTTGCATTGCATGGTGTTTCCCATAGAGAAACTAATGTTGAATGCCGCTTCAGCTGCTGACCACTAAGTGGACACTGGTTGTTGCGTGACAGTTGTTACCATGTGGTCCCTTGTTTCAGAACAGGAACTGGGAACTAACCATGACAAGAGAATTCCCCAGCCCAGGGGCAGGTACAGCTTGTCATGCTCTGTTCCCGGTTTTGGGGCGGGGTCGAGACAACTTTTTGCTGTCACATTATGGACATGAAGTAAGGTTTTTTTTTACCAGTCCCAAGCGGGACATCAAGTAGGGATTAACGGGATGTGAAGTAACCACCTAAGAGAAGGAGACAGGAAGTGGGAAATCTTTAACTCTTTAGAAGGGGCAGTGGGACAGACAGCCAATGAAGATATAGTTGCAAGCTACTCTTACTTCCAAAATGCTTGTATTGTACATTCATAGGAAGAGGTGCAAAAGAGGTGATGCTCTGGGAGATTCTTGTAACACTAATCATTTCACCAGACTTCTCATAAGTGTGCTAACTAGGGATGGGCACAAAATGAACCATAAACCAAAAAGCCCCTGATGAACTGGGCTGATTCATGGTTCATTTCACAATCTAGTTCAGGGATCTCATTTTGTTGAAGCAAAACAAAACATCAACTTTTTTCTTCTTAGCCATTTTGTTTGCTTCAGTGGATGCCTACGCATTCCCTTTGCGCTGCTTCTGTCACCTCTACCTACCTGCTCCTGCTGCCTCCACCAGCACTGCCACTTTTGCTGCTGTGAACCATCTTCTGTTTCTGAGCATGTGCCCACCTATCAGCTGGATGGCAGACGCATGCTCGGAACTGTGAACCAGTTTATTTTTCTGGGGATCCATGATGGTTTGTAGTTGCCCATGAACCAACACTAACCACTGGTTTTCTGGTTTATGTCCATCTCTAGCGAAAACATGCTTCCCTTCTGATGAGAAGGAAGAAACACAGGAAGGACAAAGAGGCTCCATAAACCTCATGTCTTCCTTGGATCCCGCCCTACTTCCTTGGATCCTGACTAGCTTGAAGTCCTTTTCTGAGGCCTTCTCTGAAGCATGACATACTTCAGCAGGAGATGACTGAATTGAAGGAAGAATTTGGCCCCCAGCTGGGATCCTTTATCAAATGACACCAAAGGCTAAGGAAGAGTTTGAGGACCCATACCTGCAGAGAAGGGAA
Source organism: Phrynocephalus versicolor (assembly GCA_023846285.1). NCBI lineage: Eukaryota > Metazoa > Chordata > Lepidosauria > Squamata > Agamidae > Phrynocephalus > Phrynocephalus versicolor. The sequence continues at coordinate 24,686,760 of JAHTLZ010000240.1, forward strand.
GCTCAGAGAACATCAGAAGGGAACATGGACACTGAAAGATATTCTAGAAGTTGACCCTCATGTCTGACATCCCACATTGCCATTCTGGTACTTAACGGCTACAGACCAAGACACTCTAGTCCAGATAGTTGTACATGCAGAGCTGGGTACAAATTATATTTTAGGTGTGTGAGTTGAGAAAAGCAATATGGACAGTAGACCCTAGTGTCTTTGTTCCTCTTGCAAGATTAAATATTGCTTTTTTATTTTAAAAAATCATGGGGTCAATTCTAGTATACAGTATAATGAAAAAAGACATTAAGAATATTAGAGGATGGTCCTACTACTTGGTTGTTGATGGCTGCAGGAAGTTAGAAGTTAGAATGCCATGCCTCCATGTCACCTGTGGAGAGAAGCTATGCTAGTTCATAGAGGATCTCCAATAGAAACGAGCACAAAACAAAAAACAAAATGCTGTTACTTCATTATGTAATGAAACGGTAGGACACGTTTTGTCACGAAATGAAACAAAATGGCATTTTTTCCTCTAGGAATTAAACTGTTCATCCTAGAGGAAATGGCAGGGGAGCTTCCTCAAGATCTTCCCTATAAGCACCCCAAATTTGGAGAGGTTTGGGGCTCAGGGGGCTGAGTTATTAAGGCCCAAAGGGGGTACCCCTAGGAAAAAAATCTTTCTAATTGAATTGGGAAGCTGCAATAGCACCCACGCAGGAGGCGATTAGCAGCTTCTCTTCTGAAACCCAATTCAATTAGAAATATTTTTTTCCTAGGGGCACTCCTTTTAGAACATAAAAGTACGTGTCAGAAGACCTGGAAGCAAGTAATTCCTTCTTACTGACATTCAAACCAGTGAAGATGCTTGAAGGCATACTCATAGAATGTCATGGGAAAAACAACAGCTGCTTTCTTGAATAATCACTGATGTCATATTTGATGTGTAGGTTTTCCTACAGAGATTGTAGTGAAGTTGGAAAGTTTTCCGTGACCTTGGAGTGCAGAGAATAACCACATCCTCAAAGGCAGGTTGCTCAAACATGACATATGAAGCCAAAAGCTTAGAAGGAAAGGTTGTTCAGTTTAGAGCACTGACCCTTTTCACTTCATCAGTAATGGAAGTAATCTCATGAGGGGGAATATTATGATAATGCAACGTAATGAGCTATTAGACCACATACTTGCCTTGCAGCAATTGCTTAACTCACCAAAGTCCCACACAATACTTCTATTAGCTTGTTTCACCTTTAAGCAAAGCCGAGAAACTCATTAGCTTGAAGGGAAAAGAGCAGGGTTATGATCAAAAATTTGTTGACAAGCGAAAACAAATTATTTAGTATTATGAAGGCCAGGTTGGTCCTACTGTTAGACAGAGTGGGGCAATCATCTAGGTCAGGGCTCCTCAAAGTTTTCAAACAGTGGGCTTGTCCACCACCACCCAGATACCACTGGGGGCCAGACCACAGTCCCCCCCCAAAAGGCCAACATGGAAAAAAAGGGGGATGTAGGGGCAAGTGGGCAGAGCCCTCCCCCATGATTGGCCCATGATCATTGTGTCTCTGGGGCCCCAGCAATACCTCCTGATCCAGATCACTGACCTGAGGTGCCACCACTGGGATCCCTCTGCTGTGCCTCTTCCTCCTCCTCCTCCTACAGTGGCAGTGGCTGGAGTGGCTCTCCTTCCTTCCCTCCTTCATTGTGTCGGGAAGGAGGCGGCAGCCCAGGTAAACTCAGGCCCCTCTTCACCTTCTGGGCAGCCACTCAGGATGAGGAGCCACAGCAAGGGCAGCAAGGCTGGTGCTACTGTGCATAGATCCAGCCATTTATTTATTTGTTTATTTATTTATTACACTTAAAAACCACACGATTTTCCCAAAGGGAACTCTGGGTGGTGTACATACACATCACCCCACAAAGACTACCCAAATACAATCCATTTGCCCTGGCCATCATGCCCAGAAGGGAAAGCTGCCTCCTCTCTTGGCCTGGCCCGGCCTGGCCTGTTGCAAGGGAGGGAGGGAGGGAACAAGGGCTGGGAAGAAGGGAGGGGAGGCAGGAAAGCTGCTCAAAGCCACCCACAGCCTGCTCACTGGTCGAGCCCAGCCAGGCTGTGGTGCTCTTTTGGCTCGCCAGCTGATCCATCACCAACCGGGGACAAATGCAGCCCCGCCAGCTTCCCAGGAACCAGGCCCGGGCCACCGTTGGCTTTCCCTTCCCTTCTCTTCTTTCTCTGCCACCTCCTCCTTGCTGGTCTCTAATCCAGTGGTGGTGGCGGCAGCTTCAGCCTCCGGCCATGGCTGGGCTGTCTCCTCCCCTCCCTTGTTCTACGGAGTAAGGTAGCTGCTGGAGGGGGCTGGGTGGGCAGGAAGTAGCTCTGTTCCCCCCTCAGTCACCCGCCGTCCATCCCTCCATCAGTCCACTGCTCTGGCTGCTCCTGCTTGAAAGGCTGGCTGGCACTGCGTCCACCTGCCCCCTTCCTTCCTCACAACCACAATAACACAGGCGGCGGCCACACAAGGAAGGCAGGTGGGCAGCGTGGAGAAGGAGCAGGGGTGGGGACTCAGAGCCATGGAGGGAGTGGGAGACCTTGCTGCAGCCCTCCTGTTTTAAATTGCCCTTCTTGACTGCAGCCAGTGCCCCAACCATCTGGGCAGCAGGTGGGGGCAGCAGGGGACCTTGCCGTAGCCCTCCCACTTTGAATGTCCCACAACCAGTATGCCGATCATCTGGGCGGTGATTGGGGGGAGTGGAAAAAGTGACATAGCCCACCGCTTTGAACTGCCTCAGCAACAGAAGCAGCTGCGTAGGCTTGCTTGCTCAGGAAGCAGGGGGTAGGTGGGGGTTGCAATTCACCCCGGGGGCTGGATTCAGGACCCTGGGGGGCACATCTGGCCCCCGGGCCTTAGTTTGAAGACCCCTGATCTAGGTGATGTCCCAGCAGCCATGAGGGCTAGAAATCATAATGCCACAAATCAGGTTGCACCAGCCTAAACCTAGCCCCATAGATTGCCTATAGAATTGTTGTTTAAGTATCCTACAACCTTATAGTGCACATCTAAATTTCAGACTGAGAAATAATCATTTTGTACATAAAAAAAACAGGGAAGTGCTTGCTTGTTTTCTATGCGTGCTCATAAGAACTTCTGGATCATCGGCAATACTTCTGCAATAAGCCATGCCAGACTCTTGCTGACTTCTGTTGAACTCCTGGGCATAGCACTGAAGACTTGATTACAGTGGATGGTGTGTTTGCTCTGGCTTTAAATGGACTTTATTCATGACAATTGCCAGTAATCATTAAATCTCTCATCACAGCTCTCTACCCTATCAATCAAAGCCCTTGCTATTGTTAACTACTGCACAGAAATAAATTGCTCTCTGTTTTATGTTGTCCTCGTGGAGTGGTCCATAAAGATAAAAATGTTTTTAAAGGGGTGCCATCAATTAGCTTTGTAGTACTTGAATTAAACAAAGGAAGCACAAGAGGGCTTATAGTGTGCCATTTGCTCCACATGGCAAGTGGGAGTGGAGTTGCTGGTGTAAATTGCCACAGAAACAAAGCTGGTCTTGTTGATGATGAAATGAACATCTGTTGTATTGTCAGAACATTAGGAGGATTTTATGAGAGAGACTCCCACCCATAGCGCAGGCTCAGATTCAAACCCAGCATGAGTCTATGGTATTCAAACCTGCTCCATGATCAAGATAAGATTGTTTAGAAAAAAGAGAAGGGAACACATTTCTTGTATGTTATTTTTTGGTGCAAAGTTCTTCTGGATGTCGGGTACATAGAAGTGAACATAAAGTTTATGGGAAGGAAAAGACTTTGCATATCCTTAGAGGAATTCAGTTTTACTGACTTAAAAAAGCCAAAGTGCATCATCTAAACTTATTTTCAGCTTCATTAAAGTTAATACTTAATATTGTTATGTGCTGTCAAGTTCCATCTGATTTACACCAACCCTAATATGGCTTAAACGTTATGTGAAATATTTAGGGAGTGGCTTTACGATTTTCCATCTGTGGTAGTGTAGATCACCCACCTTTTACCTAGTATGTGCCACCACCAAATAGCAGCAGCCCCCAAACTTCTCCACTTAGTTGAAGTTTGCACTAAGAACACTCTTAGTGGAACATACAGAATCCAGTTTGATAGCACAGCCTTATTTATGTGTCCTACCATTTACCAGCAATCTTCATAGTATGATATATATGCTAAACATGATTTGTAAAACCAATAGATAGATAGATAGATAGATAGATAGATAGATAGATAGATAGATAGATAGATAGATAGATAGATAGATAGATAGATAGATAGA
>JAHTLZ010000240.1:24691085-24706330 GCA_023846285.1 Phrynocephalus versicolor
AAAAGTACATAAAAGAATGTCAATATTATGAAAAGTGGCATAGGGAGCTGGGAATGTTTAGCCTTACAAAAAGATGGCTGAGAGGGGATATGGTAGCTGCTATGCTTAAATATTTGAAAGGATGTCATATTGAAGAGGGGACTGGTTTGTTCTCCATGGCTTCAGATACTAGGACTCGGGGCAATGGTTTCAAACTACAGGAAAAGAGATTCAATTTAAACATTAGGAAGAACTTCATGACAGAGCTGTTTGGCAGTGGAATAAGCTGCCACAGAGGGTGGTGGCAGCTCCTTCTTTGGAGGTTTTTAAGCAGAGGCTGGATGGCCATCTGTCAGGAGCACTGTGATGGGGGTTCCTGCATGGCAGGGGGTTGGACTAGATGGCCCTTGAGGTCTCTTCCAACTCTATGATTCTATGATTCTGTGATTCTGTGATTACAAGTTGTCAAGTTCTTATCATGCAGATTAAATATCTTTTACTTTATTTCCCTCTTACAGTGTAGTTTTGACAAATAGAGTTCTGTGTATTTATCTATATATCTACAGATGAATACTTGCTTTTACACAAGGTCTAAGAAACACATTACTTTTCCACAGCTTCTTCACAAAAATGGGGACACTCTTCAGCCCAGCGCCGCACAGCATGACTGCTGTCACTATTATGCCTAACTTCTCCCAATGGCTACCTTCTCAGATGCTGATTTGACTCTAACAGCTTTGATCAGAACTCTCATCTTTCTGTCTGGAATTCAAATTAAAATTTATCTGTGTGTATGCTCTCTTTCTCTCTCACACACTTTATATATCACATAGCATTTCTACAGAGAACCAATCAGCACACTGTCCCATTCTTATACATTACACCAGCTCCAACTTTTTCATCAGACTCTCCTGACAGGCACATTACCAATCAAAATGGAGTCACTTACTATGCAAACCAATACAAACCTATTACACAAGCTCTATACAATGTGGAATTGCTATCCCCTACCCCTTTTCCATGGGTAACAGGAGCATCAAATACAGATCTCTGGAATCCATTACACTGGCTGTGAGTGCAATATTTCCCATCTTTTCCTGTTTCTACTTTCCACTCCCAAGGCATTGTTTCATATTTGATCTGAGAGTGAGCTGCATAATGGGCCATATTATAGACAATTGATGAATCATTCAGAATTTTTGCTACCTTTCAAGACTGCAGTCTTCCCAAGGTGGTATATCTAAAACATGGCAACAGAACATGTTCCACAAATAGCAAACCAGTTTTACATAAATACACAACACTTTAAAAAGGTGATGAAGATCTGTAATCTCCCACTTACCCTACCCAGATTTAATTGTTGTATGTCTTCCACCCCGGAAGGGTAGGAAGACTGACTGTAGTTTGGTAGTAGAGTGCATGCTTTTCATGGAGAATGTTCATCCCCTAGTCTTTTTCGGTGAGGCAAGGAATGACTCTTGCTTGATCCCTTTGAAACCTAGCACCACTTAGTAAAGACACTGTCCAAAGTAACTGATGTGGGTGTGGAGTGGAGCCGCCTACAGAGGGTCTGTTGAGGTTGTTGGAGGAGGAGTGAGACGCCATTCAGCATGTTCCTCCTGTCCAAACAGCAAACAACCTCTTGTAGTGTGATCAACTGTCAATTACGTGCCTCCCCTGATTGTCTGAGGAGGGTAAGGGAAAGTTAAATTATTTTGTTTACATCATTCCTCTCTCCCTTTGGTGGTGCCCTTCCGTTTTCATCCTTTCCCCCTCTTGGTTTCCCTTACATCATTTCCCTGCTTTTCTATCTCAAACTGTCCCTTGGAATCTGCAGCTGCTGGAGACTGCTGTCTCCTGGTTAAATGAGCATGCCAAAAAGAATGCATGTCCTACTGCTGAGCCAGAGTACTTTGTGACAGTTCTTAAAGGGGGAGGATGGATCATTCTGAGTAGAAACACTTGCTGATGAGGTCTTCCCTCTCCTGCCCCCAAGCAAACCATGCAATTGGCAATTCATATACCATATCTATGTGAAACTTGAAAAATTAGAATATTGTGCAAATGTTCATTTATTACCATTACTCAACTCAAAAGGTGAAACTAATATATGAGACAAACTCATTACAAGCAAAGCGAGATATGTCAAGTAGAGATGGGCACGAAACGGGAAAATGACGTTTCATTTTGTTCTGTTTCGTGGCCCATCTGGCTTTGTTTCTGTTTCTTTGAAATGATTTTTTTTTAAAAAAATTCGTTTCATTTTTCATTTTGTTTCTTTTTCATTTACCCCATTCTCACCTCCGCATGCGGAGGCAGGAATGGGGTCTCTTCATTTCTCCCCCATGGTGCATGACAGTGCTGGGCGTGCTGTCATCCCCGTGGGAAGATCCCTTTAAAGAGACCCCTGTTCCCACCTCTGCATGTGGAGGCAGGAACGGGGGTCTCTTCAGACATTTCTCCCCCATGGTGGATGACAGCACCTGGCGCACTGTCATCCCCTGTGTGGAAGATCCCTTCCCTTTAGAGAGAGCCTCCAGAGATCCCTGGAAAGAAACCTGTGGCTTCGGCTCCACTTGCAGAGCCGAGACTGTGGTCCTCTCTTGACCGCCCTCCGCCACGGTGTGTGTGTGTGACAGCCAGGCTGGCTGTCATCCCCCGCGGTGGAGATCCCTGAAGAGAGAGCTGCAGCCTCGGCTCCACTTGCTGAGGCGAAACCGCGGTCCTCTTTTGACTGCCCTCTGCTGCGAGTGGATGACAGCCAGGCCGGCTATCATCAACCCGCAGTGGAGATCCCTTGAGAGAGAGCCCTGGTCCTGCCGCCGCATGCTGAGGTGAGAATGGGGCTCTCTCTAGACAGTCCTCCCCCATGGGCGATGACAGCTGGGCTATCAATGCCCGTGGGGAAGAACAAAACAAACCTAACCAAACCATTTTTTTTCCAGTTTGGTTCGGTTTGTTCTAAAATCACTCTGGGATTCCTTATTTGTTTCATTACCTAATGAAATGAATAACGAATAATAAAATGAACTAAACATTTGTTTCGTGCCCATCTCTAATGTCAAGCCTTACTTTGGTATAATTGTGATGATTATGGCATACAGCTTATGAAAACCCCAGATTCACTATCTCAGAAAATTAGAATATCACATGGCATCAATAACACAAGGATTGGAAATAGAGCAATATTGGACCTCTGAAAAGTATAACCATGCATATGAACTCAATACTTGGTTTGCACCCCTTTTGCTTCATTTACTGCCTCAATGCGGCGTGGCATGGATGCTATCAGCCTGTGGCACTGCTGAGGTATTTTGGAACACCAGGATGCTTCAAGAGCAGCCTTCAGCTCCACTGCATTGTTTCATCTCATGTCCCTCATCTTTCTCTTGGCAATGCCCCATAGATTCTCTGTGGGGTTCAAGTCAGGCAAGCTTGCTGGCCAATCAAGCAAAGTAATCCCATGGTCATTGAGCTAGGTTTTGGTACTTTTAGTAGTGTAGGCAGGTGCCAAGTCCTGCTGGAAAATGAAGTCAGCATCCCCATAAAGCTTGTCTGCAGAAGGAAGCATGAAGTGCTCCGAAATCTCCTGGTAGACAGCTGTGTTGACCCTGGATGTAATGATTTCTACTGAACCATCCTGAGAGCCATTTAAAGGTTCAGGAACCCTTTGCAGATGTTATGGATTCATTAGCTGGTTAGAGTGGGACACTGAGGCTAAAATATTGAACCTTTTCACATGATTCTAATTTTCTGAGATTGTGAATAAACTGTACATCAGAATAATCACAATTATATCACATTAAGACTTGACATATCTCACTTTGCATTTAATGAGTCTATCTCATATATTAGTTTCACCTTTTGACTTGACTGAAATAAACGAACATTTGCCCGATATTCTAATTTTTCGAGTTTCACCTGTATGTCAAGGTGAGTGTCCCACATACAATAATGAGCTAAACTGATCACTGGGAAATGTGATTGATGATGATGATGATGATGATGATGATGATGTATTTTAAACCTTCCAAAGGCTTGGATTCAGAAAATAGGCTTCTTGTGACTTTATGTTTTAAATTCTTCCCTAAATATTAAAGTTCTTAATTCTTAAGGTGTGTTTTTTTAAAAAAAATCTTGTCAGCTTTAATTTATCAAAACTGAGTTCTTACAAAACACTTGACTTCTTGGCATGGAATTAATTATGTGATTGTTCATCATAGAATCTTATTTCCTTTGCATCTTTTACTGTTTCTCATTCTGTTTCTAGGGCACAATCACTGACCTCTTTGAGAATCACCTTTTTATTCTGCAGAAACTGATGACACAGAAATTTGAAGTTCTTCTTGTACACCCTATGCCAGAGGAACGATGCCAAATATCAATCCTTATCTTGAAATAAATCTTTTCCAAGTGAAACTAGTTTTTATATGGTAATCACTCAACTTCTATACCACTACAAAGTATGAACTCAGTTTCTATGAATATGTATGAAACTCTATTATGTTAGTTTATTCCCCACCCTCTCTGGCTAGATGATCTTAACATAACATTAACAATTGTTCATCATATGAAGAAATTGCTAACTAAAAACTGGGTTGCTTTCTGTGGAGCCTTCCACTCATTGACTAGTTATTTCTAAGAAAGGCATACATATCTAAAAATTCCAACAGAAATCCAACATACTCTTCACAGACACATTCGAGAACCATAGGCCTACTCTAAGTTTATTTTATTACTGGATTTCCACCAATATGTTGAGTCATTGGCATCCTTCAGTCTCGAAAGACTATGGTATGATGCCTGGAGTAGAGATCCTAAAAACAACACCTAGTGTGACTAAATAGACCAATTCGGGAATGGCAGTCTCTACTGCACTGGGGGCAGATGTATTCTGTTTCTTGCCTGGTCCTCAAGTTTCGTTCTTTCCGTGCCTGCCTCTTTTCCTCTGCCTGTTGGACAAATGCCTCTTCAAATTTATGTAGACCATGCTGTATCTCTTGCCTCCAGACAGTGCGATCGGAGGTCAGGGTTTCCCATCTTCTGAGGTCCATTCCCAAGGCCTTCAGGTCCCTCTTACAGATATCCTTATACTGCAGCTGTGGTCTCCCTCTGGGGAGCTTTCCCTGCATTAGTTCTCCCTATAGAAGAGCTTTTGGGATCCGACCGTCATCCATTCTCACAACGTGTCCAAGCCAGCATAGGCGTTGCTGTTTCAATAAAGTGTACATGCTAGGGATTCCAATTCGATTCAGGACTATGCTATTTGGAACTTTGTCATGCCAGGTAATGTTGAATATTCACCTAAGACAGCGCATATGGAAGGTATTAAGCTTTCTTTCCTGTCGGGCATGGATGGTCCAAGACTCGCTGCAATACAAAAGTGTGCTCAGTATGCAAGCTTTATAGACCTGTATCTTTGTATGTTCTGTCAGCTTCTTATTGAGCCATACTCTCTTTGTTAGTCTGGAAAACATAGTTGCTGCTTTACCTATACGTTTATTCCAACATACTCTTCACAGACCCATTCGAGAACCATAGGCCTACTCTAAGTGTATTTTATTACTGGATTTCCCCCAATATGTTAAGTAGAGCATTGACAATTTGAACTGACTGAACAAGCAGCACCAGATACGTTTAATGGATTTCAAAATACTTTAGCAATGAAATATTTAACTTATTCTTCTAGCAAGATGATATCCATCCCTGGTGTGCAACTCATGTTTACTTTGCTGTATTTATTTAATCACTAGTCAATAAGGAAGGATCTTTGGCAACAGCTGCTGTATACAAAGGATTGGCTGCAGATGTGTTTTCCCCACATTCAGAACTGCAGACAAAAAATACATTTGCGGAAGAGATTAGTCATCTACCATATAATATCACCAGCTGCTTTCTTCCTATATTGTGCCCTGACATCTGGTTGCCACTATCTAGTGCTTGGCATGCCAACATAACTCCCTGGACAATCAAACATCATGGTATAAGTTTGTTTTGGTATATATAGTACATCAGATTCCCCTATGAAGTACCATAATTGAACAGTATAAGAGGGAAGGCACATGGCAGTAATTAACAGAAAGAGGCAAAGCCTGGCAGAATGCCTTCTGAGCTTTGATTCCACTCACATTCCTATAACTGTGTTTTTCATGCACAGTATGTTCAATTTGAAGTATAGTTCCTTTGTTAAGTGGCTGTGTGAGAAATGTCCTTTTAATCACAGAGGCCCCCTATGAAGCTTGAACTGCTATAGGGAGGGTGATCCTTTGCAACCAGTAATGAAGTCTGAGGAACTAGTTTCCTCCAGTGGAGTTGTTCCATGATAGATCTCTACTAAAGTCATTTCTGAGGCCCCTCCAAGATTAAGGCCCTTACAGCTTAGGCTTCATTTGTTTCATAGTAGATCTGGCATTGCACATAGATCATCTTTTTAAATTATATAAGGTAGATTTCCAATAATTGCTGAAGTTTATGAGGGGGAATGGACCAGCTGCCTCACTTTCCCGTACCCATTTCTGGTGTCTTCTGATCTCGGGAAGTATAGGCTTAAATTAACATTTGTGATTCTTTCTTAGTGGCAAACCCCATGGTCTTCCCATCATCTCTGACTCTTGAGTTAATTGTTCCACCTTAGGAATTATATGTAATCATCACGTCATAAACAATGGCTTCTGCAGAAGTAGTGATGGAATACTGCACCCTGGTTGAGCATTTGGCTGAATGTTTGAGAGGTACAAATATGTAAGATGATGCTCCTATGTCCACTTAAATGTTGGGCCCCTCACCCTCAGTCCCTCACTATGATGCACTGCAAATTCTGAGGCAATGTTTTCCCCCGGCTGAAGTAAACATGATCACACTGTGATCAGAAATCCTGGCAAACAAAATCTACAGACATGTGAAGTAATTGATCCACATTCAAGCAAATATTATAGTATTCTTTTTTTTGTTATGATTGTTATTTTTGTTCTAGGGAAGCTTAAATGTCTTAGTGGGCTGTATAGTATCCTGGGTATTAAACACAGGCATAGCACTGTTTTACTTACTATTTGTTGCACTTTAGCTAAAACATTTGCTGGCCTTAAAATCAGGCTATAAAACTAGGCTGGGAAACAAGTTGTATTTTGTATTCTTCCTGTCAGTTTCTCTTTGTAGGAGAGCTATATAGTAAATAGATCTCAAGTGCCCATTGCACTCTGAAAAAATGAATCCTGTGATGTAAAATAGTGTATCAGCAATATTCTAGCACACTTTTGTTGTTGTTCCTTATGCAAGTAATAATTCAAAAGTGCAAATAAAAAATATGGTATATTGTATTATCTACCTGACCTTATATTTTTTGTTTTCTTTATTTGGCTACTGTATTAGTTGTCATTTAGCAAATTATTCTCCGGACTAATTGTTATCTTTACATAGATAGACATAAAACAATCAAACATCTATAAATTACCCATATGTAATATCAATGACAGAAGCTTGACACAAGCGCAAATCTATTTTAGACTGTGTGTGTTTGTGTGTGTTGTGTAAATGAAACAGGCACCAGCCACTGTAAGATCTCAGGTGTGTCAAAGAGATGGAAAGCACAAAGAAACAAATGGAACAGGAAGAATGCACAACTGTTTAAAAACCTTGTGAATATAAAGAGGCCTTAGCCTGGCTCCTCTAATATAGCAGATGGTTCTCTCTGGGGAGGATATTTCATAATCAGAACACTAACACAGCTTGCTCAAAAGTGCCAGCCTGTACACCTTAATATGCAAGGGCCCTTATAGCAGGGCTCTAACATTTACTTCATGAATTATGTATTTAGACGTGTGCTGGAATCATTGTCTTTGTACGGCGATGCATAATTCTTACATAAATCAGATGCCACTTTGCAACTCACAGTAGATCCAAAACTGTGGTTATGGAATTCCATTTTGTGAGAGGATATAATGGTTTGGACATGACCCTGGAAATGTGTTGAAATAGTTATAATCCTGTTGTCTGCTGAGAGAAAGGACAAGAAAAGGTTTATAGAAACAGTTGAAGAAAGAATAATTCGTATTTATAAAAATGCAAGCATTGGTATGTTTGGCATCCATGTATGGGTGCTCTCTTCCCTCCAAAGTCTGCCTCTCCAGATTGCTTCAACAAACTGTTACATTGAGACAATGTGAGACAATAATTTGATAATTATCCACTGGTGTCATAAGACATAATGGCTTAGATAGTGGTAGCAGTCTGGAAACCTGTTATGCTGAGCCAGCAGTTCTAACCATCTGCTGCATAATTATAGGCAGAGGGTTGGGGACAATGGACATAGAAGATCATTAGTACTGATGCTCCTGTAAGGTCCTGAGTTCCTGTTGGCATAAGGCCCAGCAAGAAAATGGTGTGGGCTGTTAATAGAGTCATAATAAAGACAAGACACTGCAATTAGGCCAACATGATACAGCCCTAGACAATCTGAGTCTTTTATGTGTTTGGCTGTTCACTTGCTGTGAATGCTAGGAGTATTCTGGGAATAAGGAAACCATAAAGGGAACATGTGGACCATATTTTTAGTGCAACGATTAGCATAACTTTTAGTGAGACCCAAGACATGTAACAATGCAGAATATTGTCTTCATTAGAACCTCTTCACTAATCTCTGCATAATAAGAATACTAAAATATCTAGTCATTTGTTAACTTATTGGAACCCTTTTCAGGGTTTTCTAGGCAGAGGATACTTAGAAGTGGTTTACCCTTCCCTTCTGGGGGGTGCCCTGACACTGCGTAGCTTGCCCAAAGACGCACAGGCTGACTCAAAGTCCCAACCTCTGGCTCCACAGCCATATAACTAGGCTATCAAGTCAGCAATCCATGGAGCTATCCACTCAGCAATCACTGCATAGGGAATCTAGACATGCCTTAATGCCTCTGTTTTTTTCCTGTGCAATTGATAACTGAACCAAGCTTTGGAGTGGACAGATTATAAATAAACTGTTATTAGAAAAGAGAGTTCTTTTAGCACCGATTGTAGTCATTGTCATATCAGGAGCTTTGATTCACTCCTTTGCAACTTGATTTGCTTTGCAGCATGGTGGTTGGTCTGCAGGACCTAAACACAGTCTCATCTGCAAATAGAAATACAAACAATAGTGCAATCACATCTTCTTAACACTAATATAATTTCAACTCTAATAATGGGTTACCTGCAATGCATTGTTTTACTTTTGTATAGGTCTTCTCCAAGGACAATGTTCTACGTACTTAGTATTACAGCATGGTTACCAATCTCAGTAAAGTTTTATACAGTAGGACCCAGGTATCTGCTGGTGACTGGTTCCAGGCATTCCCATGGATAACAAAATCCGTGGATAAAATGCCAACCCCCCAAAAAACTGCTGTTTTGTGACAGTAGCTTGCTTTACAGCTGTTGTTTTGTGACAATAGCTTGCTTTACACCTGCTGTTTGTGTCAGTAGCTTGTCTTGCAGCAGCTGAATGATTAATTTTATTCTTCTGCTAACTGTGGATAACTGAATCAGTGGTTAATGAATCAGCTGATACAGTGGTCCTACTGTAATGTCATAAGTTTTAGTCATTTCAGACACAAAAGGGTTTTAGACTGGGGTGCACATTTTGGGTGGATTGACCAAATTGCCACTTGATTGTAATTCCAACCATTCCTCATCACTGGTTTGCTGTCTAGGCCAGCAGGAAGTTTCAGGGTAACCAGACACTGGCTTACCACAATGGCCTCATCATAATGGCAGAGGATTCTCCTCTTGAATATCTCAGGGGAGGGGAGCCTTGAAAACCCCCATGAAAAGCAGAAGAACATACATTTTAGTACTAGCCAATCGCTCTAATGATTTGATTAAAATCACAAACATGGGAAGAACATTGTAGCCCCTCTTCCAAAGCTGCTTTAGTCAGATTGAGAGACATAATCTTCCACAATTCTTAATGGTGCAGTCAAGTGTGAGATCAGGAGCAAGTGGGGAAATATAAAGTCTGATGAGAAAGTGAAGGCAATTGGGAGGGACTTAGGCCTCAGCAGAACAAGACCAGAGATGGGAGGAGACCAAAGAAAGTTGCCACATGTTCAGGCAGGGCTCCAAAGGCATCAGGGATGAAACAATCAAAAAAAGGATAAAGGAACTGATCAGTTTCAGAGTTCATTGAATCAGTTCCTCTTGTTTGGGGGTTGGACACTCATCAGAGCTTTCTTCTATATTTTCTTTAATTTGCCAAAGTCTGCTGCTGGAGAGAGAAGGGTGGAGACAGTAGCAGGGGTATATTTGCATTGAGATCTTCTACTTTATCCACTTGCACTCCCTGATTTAAATTTAAAATTGTGGGAGAGCCAGGGCCGGCGTGTCCATTAAGGCGAACTAGGCAGTTGCCTAGGGTGCCAAAATGGAGAGGGGTCACCACCCCCCACCGCCACCACTGGCCAGCTCGCTCCCTCCCCCCGCTGGCCACCACCGTCCATCCCCCTGCCTCTGCCTCCGCCCGCCCTCCCGGGGCCCTCCCCCCGCTGCTGCCTCCACCGCCTCCGCCTCCGCCTGCCTGCCCGCGGCCCTCACCGCTGCCCGCCGCTCTCCCCCTGCCGCCCCTGCCACCTAGGGTGCAAAAAAACCTAGCGCTCACCCTGGGTAGAGCAAGAGACCTGACTGCAATTGAGTTTCCCAGTATTAGACTAGTGGTAAGGATGGGGCATACACATCTTCTCTCCACCATTGAGTTACACAACAAGGATGTGATAATGGTAAAGGCAAGACTCCCAAATTGTCTTGAAGGCTTCATGTTGGGACCTGGTAACTTTCTATGAAAATATCTGAAGTCTTTGACTGGAGCCTGTGTTTTTCATACTGGCCATATGTATCAGCTGAACAACTGATTGCCCTTGCTGAATCTGTGAGAGACCAGGAAAAGGTGCTTGCATACCTTGAAAAACAATTCAAGTTCAGTAGCAACCAAGATTGAGAGAACAGACAGTTGCTAGGTAGGACCACCAGATATTTAGAGAAGAAATGTGTGGAATATGCAAGCAGTCATAAAGGCAGTGCTGTCCAACAAGTAGGAGGTGGGTAGAAGACAAGAAGTTCAGTGGGGAAAATAACAATCCAAGCTTCTTTAGAAGGGGAAAAAAAACCCAAAAGCCTAATTAGCTTGAAGCGTGTGTTTGCTATCCTGATGAGGTGTGAAGCTAACAACAATCAACATCTACCCACTCCCTGGAGCTAGCAGACAGGAGCAGTGAAGACCGATGCATGGATTTTTTTTTTAATGACCAGAAGGGAATTATTTCATGTGAGATATTTTCTAATGCTTGAAAGGGCGTTACGTCACATCCACTTTGTTTCTCTAGAAAGTGTGCTGAGCTGTGGTACTTAAAATTGTTCCTCCACGGCCGTCGCACTTTAAGCAAAATAAAATGCGACCATATCCCCCAAAGCGCGACTCAGTGCATCTTCCTTGTACCTGGCCTCAGCGTGGTAGAATCCTTGTCACGCTTCCATTGTGGTTTTTAAACCGGTACATGCACCCATGGCGTAACATATATTCTGCAACATAACTGTTTGTTCTGCCTTTTGCCACAGGAAAACAAAAACAAATGCACTTCAACGCGGGACCGGTCCGTGAGATCACAGAAGTTTTGCAACAATAAAGTGCATCCTTGAAGACGCACAAACAGCAACAAAACCACATGACTGCAACAAGATATATTACACATTTTATTTTGTTGCGGTACAAAGTGGACGTGAGGTAACACCCAAACACAGGGATGGAATATTGTTAGTTCTATTCTCAACACATGTTGCTGTTTTATCTGTCTAGTTCAAATCAGGATACCAGGCAGAAAATAAGCATGACTCAACTCCCAGAAGCATGAGTGTACTTGCTACCACACCATTTCCAGTAGGGATGGAGGCCATTTTTATTAAGGCACCATTGCCTTAATAAAAATATGCACAATACCTTATTGTCAGTTTTTTGCCCCTTGTGTAAAGAGTGCATCCGTGCAATAGGTAAACAGCTAGTGATGCTGCTAGTGACCCTGACATAAGTGTAGAGCAATGCCAGTGGAATCCCTGGAACAGTCAAATCACCCAGAATGAATTTGGCCTGAGGATATTCCAGGGTAATATCATATATACAGTGCTGCCTGAATACAGAGATGAGAAGCCAGGGGCTTTCTGTAATACAATACTAGCATACTGCAAGAAAAGAGACTGAAATGTTCTGCAGAAGTGCATCGGGCTGACACTTCCTAGCATCCCCTATTTAACCAGGTAAGCCTCAGCTTAGAATCTGTCTTGCTTTGCTGTTGCTCTCACAGTATAAAACATTTTGGCAATTTAAGCCAGAGCTGAGAGCTCATGAAATGGATTTACAAAGAGTCAACAGTCACCGTTGACAGGATTACAGTCCAGGAGTTATTTGTGCTGTTTATAATGTTAAAGGAGCAAACTCAACCCAGCACATGAACCATAAGGATAAATAAATACCCTCCTGGTACAAGCCACACTCTGCAGGAGAAACCAATCTTGTCGAAAAATTAGCTTTATGCAACTCACAGTTCAGTTGTTGCTATTGAGAGAAATTAATTTAGGAGGTTCCATTGCAACCCACAGAGCTACCCATTTGGGGGTCCATCGCATACAGTCAGAGAACCAATTCCTTTCTGATTGCATATTGTAAATTATGCCTCGCCTGGCAGCTTTAGTATAGTTATTTACTGCAACGAGTGCATCTCTACAGTTTACATCTGAACTTGTTAGGAGCCTGTAATAAACTCTTTCCTCCTAGATGGAGGAGAAAAATAATCAGCTTGCTGCTCTTGTTCAGGAAAAACCTTGCATGTGGACAACAGGCTAGTCTTCAGAGGAGAGAAAGAAAATGCATGCATTCCAACAATATAGCCTAGGAAGCAAAGGTAGCTTCCTTTTATAGGCATCCATTATGTAGGTGTAACCTTCTTCAATGGCAGCCCCAGTAAACCCTCTCTTTGGTTTGCTATGTATTTTGCTTTGTGTGCATCAAGCCAAGTTAGTCTGGAGAACAACATACAAAATGCAAGAGAGTTTCTGCAAGAGGAACAGGGGGCCTTTGGCTTTTCCAGATGTGTGGACTTTCAACTCCCAGAAAACCAAACCAGCGGACAACGAAAGTCATAAGTGGCTTGTGACTGAGGCAGGAATGTTTACTCTCCTGAAATGCTGTTATGAGCTATTGCATTATTTCCTTTGGGTCACATAGAAGGGAGAGTGGAGTTTTAATTGTTTGTTTGCTTGAAATATTTAGATGGTGCCTTTCCCCTGAAGGCTCTAAGGTGGCTTATAATATTAGAAGAAGTAATATTAAAATCTAAAGCGATGAATCATTGCAATATTTTTTAAAAAAAGAATTAAACAAATATTTTTAAAAACTTGGAATTTAAAACATTATGAAAAACACATTTAAAAGAAACAGTCCCTTTAAAAAAAATTAGTTGACCAGTCACTGAAAGAAAGCTTACCTGAAAAGAAAGCTTACATTGAAAGAAAGCTTGGAGGACAGCAAAGACAGGGCCAGCCTGACCTCCTGTGAGAGGGAGTTCCAGAGTCTGGAAGCAGCTATAGAGAAGGCTCAAATCTCCATTAAAGTGATGGCATGGAGAGAAATATCTTAATGCCTGGGCAGGCTCATAAAGAAAGGTGCAGGATTTTGAGATAGCTTGAACCAATGTCACAGTGGTGTTTCATGGTTAAAACCAACGCTTTGAATTGGGCCTTGAATCATATCAGCAACCAGTGGAGTTGCTGTAACAGGGAGTTACATGCTCCATGATTGTTCCTTTCATCTCCAGCAGTTGCCTGATAAACCCAGGGGTCATTTTGACTGTACTTCATGGTAGGGGGTCACATACCAATGATCATCATGTCAATAGCTCTGGAGCTGGACACTTCACCATTCCAGAAGTTAATCAGAGTGCCAAAAGAATCAAGGTGACAGGAAGCTCCGCAACAGTTATCAGGGAACCCTTTGAATCTGTTGGCCATCTTAATCAGTCTCCCACACCTGCAGAGGCTCTGAGTTCAAACCAACCTCCACCAGGTAATCATCTGTCCATTACAATGGAACTGCAGAGAGTTCTTCCACAATCAGATCATTAACAACTGTCCTAGTATGGAAAATCATGTCTAAGGTGTGCCTTTAGTAGGGGTGGGGCCACATACCCTTAGGGTCATCGTGGAAAACATGAAGTCATGAGTTACTCCTGCCAAAGCTGCCCCAGCACGGATGTTGAAATCCCCCAGCTGAGAGGACTCCAAGACTACCCCTGAGACTAGCTTGACTAGCTCAGAAAGGAAGACTGCAGCAGAAGTGGTGGTACACTAAAAGGACCCCTATTCTGTCCTGCCTTTCCACTTTCAGATACACACACTCACACCCAGAAAACTGAGTGACATGACACTGATGAGGGGGATAAAATCACAATGGCTCATTGCAGCTCAACCTCCCTGTTCCGCTGAACAACTGTAGCAGCAGCAGCAACAGCAAAGTTGATGCCATGAATAACCCAGCATCCATAATGGTGCTACATATATATTTTTGGTCAAAGCAGGACCAAATGTAAGCTGCTTTTCCTTGTGTGTTTCTGCTTTAGTCCTGATTGAATAGCTAATAACAGAAGACAATTATAATCATCACTTAAGGGTTCCTGAAAATACATTAAAGGTGTTAGCTTATTCATTAAACTGTCTACCACATTTTAATCAGTCATTTGTCTGAGCTAGGAGTTGAGCTGTTATTCCAATACTTTCCTGATATAACAAACGCTCTCAACAAAAAGCTGTTTATAATATGTGATGTGTTCTTCTTTTAATATATTTCTGATAAGCTGAAGGAACAAATACAGTACTTAGTGGGATTTCAGACCCAATTATTTCTCTAATCATTCTCAAAATATTTTTCCAATGCATTTTTCCCCTTCTGTTGCCATACCACGTATGAAACAAGTTGGCATCCAAATTGATTTCTGGACTGATGAGCTCAGGATTTGAAGAAGAAAAAAAATAAAACACTGTGTTGCAGCTTTGTTTTGTTTTTAAAACAGACATTTAAACCAGTCTCTGTCAAGCAATCAGTGGCCCAACAAACCTCTTACGTTGTCCGTAGAAAACAAAACAAAAATAAAATGAAATAAAAATAAACCAATCTGGCCTGTGGGCTGCCGAACTGTCCTGTGGGCTGGCAGGATTAAATAAATAAATAAATAAATAAATAAATAAATAAATAAATAAAT
>JAHTLZ010000240.1:24706340-24745423 GCA_023846285.1 Phrynocephalus versicolor
AACCCTACCAGTGGCCGTGGGGTTCAAAAAAATGAACCTGAACTAAAACAAATTATGAAATGTATTTTTTAAATAAAATTCATTTTGTAATTAACAAAATGAAACAGGGTGGGGGAAAGAATTATGAAATGAAACACCATTTTGGCGTTTCGTGCCCATCCCTACCTACAAGTTTTCACTGATATTAGCTTTTGGTCTGAAACTACGGATGAAACTCTGAAAACAGAGCTTGTCAAGAGAGGGACACTGGAACTGCAGAATAAAGATCCATTGTTTCCAAAGGATAGTGATGGCAGGTCATTTTCCAAGGACTGGTGCTGGCTTTGTGACATGGTCCACATTCTTGAAAGCTATATAGGAAAAATGTGTGACATGGCTGTCACTGTGCTGGTATCACTTAAACCTGGCTTCATTTCTGGTACTAGAACAAAAACTATCTTGGAATATACAACACCCTGGGATAGCTATTGGGCTTCATTTCTGCGGTGGTTGTTTGTACCCAACCAATGGAAAGCATTTTTAAAAATAAAAAATAAAAATAAAAATCCCATGGGGTTTGCTAAGCAAACAATAATTCTTTTCCTCATGTGGCACTGGGGTTTTTATCTGGGAACATTTTAGTATCCTGAAAGGCATGGCATTTGGCTGTGAGTAGCAAAAGGTCACAACTAATACTTATATATCCTAGTATCTTATGAGTATCGGATGGGAGGAAAATGCCTCCATCAAAAGCAGTGGTCATTCACAAAGAAAATAAAACCAAGCAGAACATGAGAGTTAATGTCAAATACCTGACCTGGAAAGTGCTGATTTTGAAATAAAACCCGAAAGAATAAAATGTCGGCAACTATCTAGTTTCTGTGTCAGCAAATTTCAGATTTCAGTGCTCAGAATGACTGGTATTTATGTATACGGTACATATTAAATATTGTTTAAGACAAAGAAGACCTTCCTTGCTAAGGCTGGAATATATATGAGGCTTTGTAATCCTGCCTGGTTTCCTTGACAGATTTTATTGGTGTGGCCAGCCAAGCAAAGACAGTTGTTTCCGCTGGAGAAATATTGTCAGAAACATTTCCCCCCACATTTGTACATGCTTCCCTTTCATCTGGTAAGTCAAGAAGAATCTTTCACAGCCTTCATGGCAGGCAACATTTTAAACTGCCAGCAACCATAATTCTCATTTTATCACAATGTCACTAAATTACTCAAAGCCCCAATCCAACTCATGGCCAAACTAATCTCTTTCTAATGGTGAAAGTTAGGTGCACTGATTTTAACAAGGAGAAGAAGCAGGTTTATGGTTCCACATTAGTGGAATGTGGCTACAGGAATAATTCTGTGTATCTTCCATCCAACTCCTATATACGAACCTTTCAGACCTAATAAGCATTGTTTTGTATACATGTCTGCTCAGAAGCAATCCACATGCAACATCATCAAGGCACTTGCAACTCTCACTCCCAGATCCCAAACCTTGACCATGGGTTCACAAGATCCTTTGGGATGTCACACAGGAAAGAATGCGGAGGGCGAGCATTTTGTTTCCAGGTGTAATGTTTCTGCCACCAGGTCATGTGCAGAAGGAAAGCCAGTCAGTCTCAAGTGTCTCAATCCTTATGTTGCTTCAAATGGCCCAATGGTCTCAGTGCTGCTGCGCCAAAAACCAAAAGCAAAGGAAGATGTCAGAGGACATCACTGTTGGATGTTCACACTAGATCCCACGGGGCTTTTTGGAGCAAACCAAAAGTACACCTTCATACTGCAAACTAGAGATGGGCACAAATAAAAAATGGTGTTTCATTTGTCGTTTGTCGTTTAGGGGGTCCGTTTTGGTTCATTTCCGTTTTTTGCAATTTTTTGCAAAAAATTGTTTTCGTTTTCGTTCATTTTGTTACCATTTCATTACCATTTATTTCAATTTTTTGTGATTTGTTTTTAGCTTTTAAAGCAGTTCAATGTATTGCCATAACGAAAACGAAACAGACGACAAAATTTCTGGTGTTTCTGTTCGTTTCGTTTCATTTTAAAGATAAAATTTGTTTGTCGTTTCGTTGCATAACGAAACAAAAAAATGAAAATGGAAACGAAAAATTGTTCATTTCGTGCCCATCTCTACTGCAAACCATGCCACAAGCTGGAAACTGTTGGAGATGTGTACTGTAATCCAGCTTTAAAGCCACCACCAAAGTATCTAAACCTGAGATTTTTCTGTCCGCTTGGAGAACTAGAGGGGCACCACCGTTTTCTGAGACTTTCTGAGAACCCTGAGACCTGGACACTCAGCTTCTGAATGGTGAGCTAGATTAAAGCATTTTCTCCATATAGTTCTAAACAGTTATAACTAACCCAGGTCTAGATTTGGGGAACTCTGAACAGGTTTTTAATGGGCCCCTCATGTTTGATTCAGCATGTATAACTCGGTGCCACCACTGCTACTAATGCTAGATGTTTCTTCTCATTAATTGATCAGGCTAGCCTTCCCACATGCTGCAAATGGTCAGACACTCCATCTGGAAAAGATATTGGTTATTTGGGACCTCACACAGAACCTGCTATTCATTTCCCTCTTTTGGAAAAAACAAAACAGTCCTAAATCAGGTATGGGGGTAGCTAACATGGCCCCAACCATGCCACCTCAAGACCATGATGTTTTTTTTTTAAACTGTGCAATAGCAAGCAGTTACGGAATTGCTGTAATGAATGACAGCTTGTTTTGTGAATATAAGACATTTTTAAAACATGACATTCTGAACAAGTGAATGCCTAAAATGGGGCAGGCTTCACAACAACACCTTCACCTGGAAGAGCCCTCACAAGTACATGCACTGAAGACTTTTCCTGACTGAGGAGAAGTTTGAGGGTGGAAGATGCATATGGTACCATGATACTTGAAGACATAAATATTAAAACTTTTTCTTTTGTAAATAAAAATGTAGAACTTTTTACTCTCTGTAAGAAACATCACCTCATGGACTTTCCTTTGCTCTCCTTTTCAATTTCAGGTACCCAGACAGAAATGAAGCGGCCTACTTGATTCTCCTCACCAAGAAGTAAGAGTGCGGTTACCACAAATAGACCAACAATCAGTGTGTATTATTAAAAGTGTGTAATAAAATGCTTGGTTACAAAAGTGAGAGTGGGGTAGGTGATACCTTCTAGGCTGCTATGAAAACAACACTGAGCTTTTGAGAACATGCTTCCTTTATCAACGCAAGTACCAAATTCAAGACATGACAAGAGAGGAGTCCTACCAGGAAAAGTTTCTTAGATGTAAAGTTCTTGGCGAGATGGATGGCCAGGCTGGTGTTCTTTCAAAGAGGCCGAGAGAAGCGGAGCTGTATCTGGAGTCACATATTGGATTTCATCTCCCCTGCCACATGCCCCCTTTCCATTGGACTGCTCGTGACACAGAGTCCCTGGTCAGTTGGAGGAGGGAGGGGGGTTGATGCAATCACCACGTGCTCTATTTTTAGATTTGTATAGAATTTGATAAGTCCACTAGGTATTGCCGAATTGTACCAAATTAGAAAGAAAAAGTATCATCTAGTGTTGGAGTCCTTTTCTGCCACTGCTGTTGTAGGATATGCCTTCCTGTTTCATTGAGAGATGGGTGACTATTTCATTGTATCTTCTCCCAATGAAGTAAAACAAGTATATAAATGATCAATGTCTATCTTAAATTGTCATTTTTAATAGAATCTGCTATAAAAATCTTTTTTCTTTTTCTTTCTTCTTTCTTTCTTTCTTTCTTTCTTTCTTTCACTTGATGTCAAAGGAGAAAAGCATCCTTAGAAAAGTGAAAGCACTGCTGTGCACATTGTAAACAACTGGATGATTGGCTACCTAAGCTGTAACTTAGGTCTGATTTCTGATTTTTCTAGTGTGTGGAGAACAACATGAAAACTTGTTGTGGCATCTGGGTACTAAAATCAATTCAGTTTTGCTTCTGTAAAAGGAACTGCATCAAACCCAGAAAGCCATATTTCTACCAGTGTACTATTCTTAATTCGATACACCTACAAGCATAGAGAAATTGCTTGTCTGACTGAAGATAAAGCCTGAGGATTCTTGTTGGACTAACAAAAAGGACTGAGGGACCTTTTTAATAAAAAGGACTGAGTTTAACATAAAGGAGTGAACTATGAAATGGAGGACTTACCACTAACTCTCCTCACACTGACAAAGCTGCTTGGATCAGTAGTTAAACATTTCAGTCTGTCAAGAAAAGAAGTCCAGTTGCCACGACTCAACTTCCAGATAAACTCACCTGGATGACCGAGAATCTTCCCAGACATATTAACCAAAGTGTTTGTTAACCAGGGTACCACTGTATTAATGTGAGTTTTTGAGGACAAGTCTGCTTCCTTAGACATAAGAGTGAGACTATTATTTATTTATTTATTTTAGAGTATTTTTACCCCACCTTTCTCCTTGGAAAAGGAACCAAGGCGGCTTACAATAATGAGGGATAATATACAGTCCAGTACAAAGACATGTTCAAGTATTTGAGAATAAGGAATTGAGGGACATCTTACAGCATTAATAGACAACATTACATTAAACTACAAGGTTATAAGTAGTTATAAACGCAAAGTCTATGTGAACCTATAGATTCATATGAAATACACATGGTAGTCCATCATTCAGGGAAAGCTTGCCTGAAGAGAAAGGTTTTTGCCTGTTTCCGGAAGGACAACAGAGATGAGGCAGTCCTGGCCTCTAGTGGGAGGGAGTTCCAGAGTCTGGGCGCAGTAGTTGAGAAGGCCCATTCATGGGTTCCCACGAGACGTACCTGTGAGGGTAGCAGGATGGAGAGAAGGGCCTCTCCTGATGACCTTAACACCCGAGTCGGTTCATACTGTAAGATTCTATCTTTGAGGTAGCTAGGACCCAGGTCGTATAGTGCTTTGTAGGTCAAGGTCAGCACCTTGAATTGTGTTCGATAGTTGATTGGAAGCCAGTGGAGCTGTTTTAATGACTCCAAATCAGAGATTATATTTATGCACAAGTTGTTGAGCTGGCAATGACCTTTAAAATGTGTGTATTTATTATTTATTTGTTATATTTATATACCGCCCATCTGAACTGAATATTAAACCCCAGTTAATATTCAGTTCCCAGGGAGAAGGATTGTTCTGTAAACAATTTCAGTGACTGGTGACTAAATTAATCCTGGGCTATAGATAAGGAGCAGGAATAATATGATAATAACTTTCTCTGATCTAGGGGGAGGATTTCTATGATGTTTCACAGTAATCACCAATGGGGCTTTTGAAGTGGTGCTGGTAGATAGTAAGGATACTGTATATAGCTGGGACTTTTCAGCAAATAAAACACCATATTTTATAATAAGCTAAGAAACCTTGGCTTATGTTGAGTCAATTTTTAAAATGTGCATATATTTTATCTCAGGGCTCTCTGCAATCTCATCCTGAAGTTTTTTTCTTTTTTAGAATGGAAATCTTTAGATCTTGTGGAAAGTGTCCTGATAAATTAAAATGAATTGAAACAGGTTTCGGTGCAGAGGATGAAATCATCATTGCAATAATATCTTCTGATATTTTACCAAATAAGTCTACTTTGATTACAGAAAGCACAGACCTGACGAAAGTCATTGACTATAGTCCATAAAGGTTTAAGCCAAACAAAACTTGTTAGTCTTTATGGTGTCACATGAATCCTTGTTGTTTTGATGAAAACAATTCTGAGGCCAAAAATGTCTTAGAAAAATGGAATAATCCAAATGGGCTTCAAGATGTTTCCCCTCAAATAAGAGTAACCTTTGAAGCTACATATCTGCTTCTGGTTTCCGGCAATGACTTTGCCTGGAGCACTGCCACCTGTGAGCCAACATTTTCAATTCAAACTCAGATCAACCAGCTGGGAGACTTTCAGTGATTCACAAGCCTTCACCAAATTTGGGGTTTTGTTGTATTTGCAAGGATAGCTAGCTTTAATTTTAATATGCTTTTGTATTATTTTAATTTTAGAGAAAAAATTAAAGTGGGGACTGTTATAAACTAATGTTTAAAGTGCATTAAGAGCCATACCAATTGTACTTAAAGATCTTTCTTTCTATATGCCTATGAAAGAAAATCTATTATGCAGTAAATAATTAACAAACCTAAGGAGTCACGTTGCCATCTAAACTCAAAAAGATGCCAGCTGCAGTGGGTTTGGCATGGACAAAAGCCTCTTATGCCAAGACAATTGCCTTTATGTTGATAAAACGGCTCTTGTGGCAGCACAATCCTCTTGTGCTGGGTCTTGTCACATCTGCCAGCACAACTGGATCAGCTGGCACAACTGCTATGTTGGCAGAGATTGGTTGGGAGAAGAGGCATAAAAGGGGAAGAGCAGAGAAAGAGAGGAGTTACATCAGAGTCAAATCCTACTCAATCCAGACTAACAAAAAGGCAGAGTCAAGATAGTCCCAGGTGCCAAGATCCCCTAGGTGGATTCAGCTACCTGTGAGGCAACTCATGAGCATCTTGACTGGTTACAAGTCAATTGCTTTGACTTCAACAAGAATGTCTTTATCTCTTTGTTTTTCTCAGCACCACTTTCCTTTAATGTTTGACTATGGTTACATTGTGTCTAAATCCGATCTTCATACTTGTGTTGTTGCCAGAATAAAACCTTATTTTGTTTGTGGGAGGGAAGAAAAAAGAGGCTCCACCTTAGTTTTTACCATCATTGCTACGTCATGTATAATCCTTGTTTTACACCTTCTGTAAGGTGTTTTACACCTCCTTGTTCACTGTTATCCTTAACACAACTTTTATTCTGTTTATGTATGTTTATGTATACATTTTCTTCGAACCTGAACTTTATTTAGACTGACCAAAATATCAGTCTAAAGTGTGCTCCTTGATTCACTTCTGAGTCTAGATGTCCAGGTCCCGGCGATGGCCAGGAGGGCCTTTGCTTTATGAAAACTGGTGTGTCAGCTACATCTCTTTTTAAGATGTCTGATCTGGACACTGTGACATCCCCACAGGATTTCTACTGTAACAAGCTCTATATGGGTCTGCCTTTGGAAAGGTTTTAATAACTTAAGTAGGTCCAAAACATTGTATTCAAATTGTTGACTGGGTCTGGTTACAGGTATCACATAACTCCTTGTTACAGCAGTTCCACTGGTCATTGACCTCTTTCTAGGCACAATTCAAAATGCCAGTTTAAACCTTAAAGACCTTAACAGCTTGGGTTCAGACCATCTCAAAGACTAGTACTTTATGAGCCTGATTGATTGTTAAGATAATCAGAGGAGACCTTTGTCTTGATGCCATATTCTCACATGTGTCTTTGGTGGGAAACATTAGCGGGACTTCTCTGTTGCTGCTCCCAGACTCTGGAACTCCCTCCCACAGGAGGCTAGGCTGGTCTCATCTTTGCTGTCCTTCCACAAGGAGGCAAACATTTTTTTCTTCATACAGGCTCTTCTTTAATGACTTGAGGTTTGAAAAAGATTTTGAAACCAGGTGGCTTGCCTGTTTGTTGCTTTTAAATCTGTTTCATTAAGGGTTTACCAAATATTTTAAAATAGCATCTACAGTAGACCCTTGTATAACAAACGGTTTGTATAACATAAAATCTGTACAACATAAAAAAATTCCAGAGATAGGGGAAATTTGCTTAACAGAATCGCCTGTGGGGCAAATACGTACAACATAAAAATGGTCGCGATTAAGGATTACTCCATTTTCAATGCATTCCTATAGGAAATTTGTATAAAGGGAAATTTGCTTAACAGAATTTCATTTGGAACGAATTAATTCCTTTATACAAGGTACCACTGTGTTTAATTATTTTTAATATTTGAATAGTCTTCCTTTTTAGATGTGAATGTTGTGTTTATAATGACATGAGCTGCCTTGGTGCCTTTGTTAGGAGAAAGATGAGGCAAAAAAACAACCAGTGTTGCTGCTTGAGTGAAGACTAGAGGGGCTATTGCTATTTGCTTCTCTTGGCCTAGATATCATATTATCTCCAGCAGGTGCTTTCTGCCTCATTCCCCCAAGTGGTTCTTATAGACTTGCCCTATTTAACAAGGCAGGCTGTTGACAGGATTGGTGTTCCTTCTGCTTGCCCTATTGATTATTGTTCCTCTGAGAGCTCTGTCCAAGGTACTGCTGGAGTTGCGTGTTCTACATCTCCAGCAATACTCTTGGCATCTAAGGTTCTGATGCTTGGTGAAATTATGAAGAGTCAGTTGTGGAAAAAACGCCTAGCCCTAGACTTTAAAACAAGACCTCTAATGCAGCCTTCATCTTTCTTTACTTGCCCCTAAGAAAAATGTAGCTGGCAAAATCCATCTTGACAAGAACTTTCAGGCTTTAAACCAAAGAGAAACCTTCCTGGCAAAATCCACCAACTCTCATGGACTTTTGGACCTGACGTTCTTCACATCAGCACATTCCTGATAAAGTGGATGGCCCTGATCTACAAAATCCAGCAGATTGTATGATGATTTATTTTAATGGTCTATGAAGGTATTGCCTACTACTGCATTTGTAGACTAGGAACTAGGAAGATATCTCCTGAAATAATCTTTTAACAATTTACCCTGATGTACATTAGCATAATACAAATTTCTTGTCAAATATTTACCTTGTTTGATGCAGCAACAGAAAATGTTCCTTAAAAGAATAGAAACTCTTTGTAATGGTACTCTAAGCTCTTAAAGTATGAGTATTTTCAAGGGATTAAATGGGAAGTTATTAACATTTACTTAGATATATCCTTAAGTATGTTTTGTTTGTGTTCTCTAAATATAACATGACACAAAGAAAATATAAGAAATTAATTACTTTTACTTTTTTCATTGAGAACAGTGTAGTATACTGAATAGAAAGCTCTATTAGGACTCAGAAAACCCGAGTTCAAATCCCTATTTTCTCATGGAAACTCATTGGGAGTGGTGGCATTGCTAAAACTACCTCTTAAGTATCAGAAGGGATGCTCAGATCCAGCCCTGTGCTGGGAGGAGCTGCTTTGTTCACCTGACCAGGGAAGACAAGTTCAAGTTCACGTTCAAGTGGAGGAGCTCCCAGGGCCCTCCCAGCAATAACTACATGAACACCATGTAGCCACTTGCACTTTCAGGCCCCCTTGCGGCAGAAAGAGCACCAGTGACATACTGAATTTAGGACAATAAATTGTGGCCCAATTCAATCCCACAACCATGTCTTCTTGAAACT
Source organism: Phrynocephalus versicolor (assembly GCA_023846285.1). Taxonomy (NCBI): domain Eukaryota; kingdom Metazoa; phylum Chordata; class Lepidosauria; order Squamata; family Agamidae; genus Phrynocephalus; species Phrynocephalus versicolor. The sequence goes on from JAHTLZ010000240.1 coordinate 24,715,547, forward strand.
TTATTTTTGGGATGGGTGGACAAAGCTTACTAAGGATCCTGTTTTTAGTAAGTTCAAGGTTATTCAGCAGGTCTTCTGAGATGCACGTCCAGGTCACTAACTCCCATAAAAAAGTATTAATTTAATTACGTATTTCAAAGGTTTATCAGTCATATTCTCTCCTTATCCCATGCCTTCTCTTAGTTTTATCCCTGATTACTTTGTATTTAACATTGTCCCATAGAGACAATAAGTTTAATTGGAATTGTTGCTGAACTGCCGATAGCAGCATTGTCTTTACTTTCATGCAAATATCTATGATTTCTATTGTGTTTTTGGTATGATGTTTCAGAGTGAAAGGGCCTGAGGAAAGGACTTATGAGGAAGAAACTATGAATTTTATTTATTTATTTATTTATTTATTTTCACATTTATATACCGCGCCTATTCACCAGACGTGGGACTCAGGGCGGTTTACAACAAATAAAATAAAACAATTAAAAAGCTAAAACATCACCAGTACAAAGCACAAAGTAGGTACAATCAAGAGGGCCAAACAAGCGGGCCAGGGCCAGGGAATATATATTTCTAGAATGTGGGCCTCAGCACACATATATTAGATTTTGGCTCTGTATGTGTTTAAAGATGTCCATGTCACTGCAACTGCTGATGTTGGCTGCCTTTATATCTATGATGAGAGAAGATTGCTCTTCCTTGGGCATTCAGATAATGATACCATGTTTCCACTGGTCAGGAGAGGTCCCTCTGGACTTCATTGAAGAGCTCTGTGATGTCAAGTGCTTTTGGTGCTTAGGCTGTGATTTTATTGTTCCCAGCAGCCTTGTTTTGCAGCTTGCTGATTGCAGCCTGCACTTCTGATATCTCTATAGAACTGGGTATGGTGTGTGGCACAAATGTCCTCAAACTCCAGTAGTGGTGTACAGTCACAACTGTCAAGGGTTGTTTTGAAAAGCTCCATACGCCTGCTTTAACATTTACACCACTTACAAAAAGTGCTGGGAAACATGGCTTTTCAACTGGGCAGCTCATCCAATTTTAAACATTCTGTACTGACTTTTTTTTGGTCAAGCTGAAAGCAACTCTGGGCAATGCTCAAGGCTAGCATCATTCAAACTTCATCAGCCAGAGCTAGAAAACTAGCAAAGAGCAGAATTTTCCCAGGTTGGCAGGTGTCACTTCAGGCTTGCAAGACCTATTAAAAAACAAATGAAAAACAAAACAGCAGCTAGCAAACTTACCCAGTATTGATCAGCTTGTGTTGCTAGGTGCCACCATGGCACTTCTAACTTATGGCAACCCTATGAGAAAATGACTTCCATATGTTCTGTCAGGCACAGCTCTGCTCCGATCTGGTAACCAAAAACAATGATGTTTGTTAGAGATGGGCACGACTCAAAAAAATTGTGTTTCATTTGTTGTTTGGTCATTTAGGGGTCCGTGTTGGTTCGTTTCCATTTTTGTGAGGTTTTTTGCAAAAAAATTCGTTTTCGTTTTGTTATGTAACGACCCAAAAAAATGAAAAATTGCTGTTTCGTTACCATTTAGCACAATTCAATGTATTTGCCGTAACGAAAATGAAGCAGTCGACAAAATTTTTCGTGTTTCGGGTCGTTTCGTTTCATTTTGGAGTCAAAAATTCATTTTTTGTTTCGTTACGTAATGAAATGAAAAAACGAAAATGAAAACGAAAAATTGCTCGTTTTGTGCCCATCTCTAATGTTCGTTATTGATTTAGCCCATCTTATGTTAGGCCTTCCTCTTTTCCTCCTGCTTTCCACAGTCCCTAACATTATTGACTTTGCAGTAAGTGATATCTCTGAGTATGATTGCCTCAGTTTAGTCCTTTTAACTGAGAGTGAAGGTCTGGGCATGTTTTGATCTGTCACATATTTGTCTGTCTGTTTCAGTTTACAGGACATACTGATCCTCCAGTTTGGCTTTGAGGTGAATTGTTCAGCCAGCCAAATTCCTGTACTCAAACTCAGCTTTTCAGCTTGAAGAAGTTACCTTAAAAAAACAACAACACCTGTAGCATCTCCATCCCCAGAGAACATGGGCAGCTAGCCGGCTGAGCAGTTGGAAAGCTGTCATCCACAAAAAGTAACTATGGCAAGCAGTAGAATCTAGAATACAAACAAGGTCTTCACAGCTTGCTGAAGAGCACAGATTCACTGATTTGAATCAGTTGTGTACAGAAGACAGCTGGCTGGGAGAGAAAGGGTGGATGTATCTTAGTCTGGTGTAAACCTGGCTGTGAACCTGGACTTTACACAAGTTGTGCAGATTTGCAGAAGACAGGGGATTTTGTAGATCACTCAAACGTAGGGTTGCCATACATTAGAGATGGCTTGACAGCATATATCTACTTTATTTTATTTTATTTAAACTGTTTTAAAAGGACTTCTGATCATTTGAGAAAGGGCAGCTGCTCAGATATACACAAAGTACAGTATTTTCCTTTGTATAAGACTACATTTCCCCCTAAAATGGTTAGACTAAAAATTGAGGGTTGTCTTATGCATGGAAGTAAGCTGCCAAGAGACCTGTGAAGTTATAAAACTGTAATTTTGGGTTGGAAAAGTGGGATCATCTTATACATGGGGTGTCTTATAGACAGAAAATACGGTAAGTAGTGCTTTCAATTGGCTATTGTCAGTTTTTGTTTGAAAGTTAAAATAAAGGAAAGAAGGAAAGATGTCAAGTTTGTTAAAGAAATAGGTCAAGTCACTATCTAAGAGCCAATCTATTTGCACATACAAAAATTAATTAGCCTTTCTCTAATTATGTGTGAACCACAGTTATCCTCAGAGGAAATTAAGAACAAACAAACATCTCATGATAAAATAAAAAAGCACAGTCTTCAAATCATTTAGTACATTATGGCATTGGTGATGTCAACTGAGTTATTTGATTCAAGAACTGTAATTCAAATTCTAAATTCTGTAATGGTTCCCTATAGTATGACAGTTTGCACCAGAACCTTGTGTTTGACTTTTTCCATGTGTGAACTGTATCTAAACCAGAGCCCTGCACATCCTGCCATTAAAATGTTTTTCCTCTTTGGTTCTGTAGAATAATTTGTCCACAAGAAATGACACCAGGGTGCTTCTAGTATGCCTATAGCATCTTGAAGAACTCATATGCTTGGATATTTGGTTAAAAGAAAAAGTAAATTTTAAGAACAAGGGAGAAATGTTGGAAGAAAAGAAGGTCTTTCATCATGAGGAGGGCAGATGCAGCTCCCATCAGGTTGGAGGGGACAACTTGGGATAGGTAATTTCCAGAGCATGGTATCCCTGAGACAGGAACATCATAGCTGACACATGACTAACACTGGATGACTCATACAAATCTAGCAGGGATATAACAGTGATAGCCAGCCAACTGGACAAGGAAGTGAAGCACAGAATAAGTTCCTTGCCTTATGTAAATGTTTCAGGCCGTGACCTTCAGCATGTGCCTCTGCAAACTTTTCTCTTAGGGTTTTTCTTGTTTCGCTATTAAAACTGAAAGTAAGCGCAATTAGAGAGGGACACAAAACAAACCATGAAACAAACAAACAAACCCCAACGTATTGGACTGTTTCCTGGATCATTTCAGAGTGGTTTGAGGAAATTCCTCTGCCTGGAAATGAAACATCTCACTGTTATTGGCACTGGCAATTCACACATGGGCTATAACTCGGACATCCCATATCCAATCTGTACAAAAGATAAGCCATAGTTTTTTTATGAAGAAAAATGATATTCGGCAAGTTGTTAGATTCAAATGAAAATCTAATCAAGAAAATTTATGAATAGATGTTGGAAAATAAAATGCAAGAAGAGGTGGTTAAAGGTTGTATGATAAAGTGGGCACAAAACATATGGCACAATATTGATATTGATCATTGGGCACAAATTTGGAAAGGCAACATATCGATCACAAAGTCTGTAAATTTCAAAGAAAATATATAAAAGATCTTTTATCAATGGTGTGTAACACCTGTAAAATTAGCTAAAATGTGTGCAAATGTATGAAACAAATGTTGGACATGCAAGATACAGGAGGGAAGTTTTTATCACCTGTGGTGGACATGTAGAGAAGCAAGGGCATACTGGAGAATGGTAGATGAATATTCACAAATTGTTTTGACCTGTAATAAAACCATCTAAACCAGAATTGTTTTTATTGAATCATATGCCTGAGATTGGAGATATTGAAATTAGACACTTAGGGTTTCATGTAAGAACTGCAGCTACAATTTTGTATGCTGTGTACTGGAAGAAAGCTGATATACTGAAGCAAGAACTGATAGAGTAGATACTGGAAGTCTCAAAGATGGACATACTATCAGAAAAGGTAAAGGATCAATCAACTCAAATGGTTCCCATCATGTGAAAGCTGGAAACTGTTGTATAGAGGGATTTGTACATTTTCAAAATGGTAAGTGTAAGTTGTAGAGCAACAAATACTGTAGTTTGTAACAGGGCTAAAGCACTACAATTGTATGATGCTTAAAGATGTTAAGAGCAAATATAGTCCTTGTATTCTTCTCCCCTCTAGTCCCCTTCCCCCTTCCCCCCATATCGTCCCCTTTCAACCTTTTTAGCTTTCCCTCATACCCTGTATAATAAAAATAAATACATAGAAAATAAAATAAAGTACTGAAAAAAGAAATAAAGAACTTAATACTTTTGTTCCTTGAGCGTCTTTGTTCACAAAGCCAGAGTATTTGTGCGTCGAAGAAGCCATGATCAACAGTGGAGTAAACTCAATAATGCTAGAGATTGTGGCCTTGTGTGTGTGAGGGTTCCTTTCAGAACAGAAGTAATTACATCATCTGTTGTAGCACCAGCTAATTAGCAAGACCTGCTTGTTCTGGAAAATGAATCGGGTGATAATGAGGACTTCAACTTTTGCTATAGTTTGTAAAACATTTAATCCTGAGTAGGGATAGGCACGAAATAAATATTTTTTTGGGGTTTTTTTTCATTCCCTAACAAACAAAAACAAAACTACCCACCAAAGACAAATAAAAAAAAAAAATGGAAATTTTCATTCTGTTCTGTTCCATTTTTCATTTTCCCTAGGAATGCATTGAAAAAATGCATTCCTGTCACCAATATTTTGTTGTATCATAGACAATAAAAAAGTTTCTGGTTTTAACTCAAGATTAATTAACATAGTTTGTAAAATAAATTTTTGTACCATACACCAGTATTTTCAGCAAAAAATTTGTAATAATTCATATAATTACAGCAGCTAGAATGTTGTATGCACAATTATGGAAGACAGACAATATCCCAGACAAAAATCAGTTAATTATGAAGGTGTTAAACTGCGCAGATATGGACAAGATCTCAGCACTAATGAAACCAGAAGGATGCCATGAAGACTTCGAGGAAAGATGGCATGATTTCTACAAATTTTTAGACGAATATTATAGGACAATCAAATTTTCTGTTTAATTTATGAGTAATTGAGATAGTTAAGGATCATACATCTCAATTACTCAAATGCACCCGATTGGGTGGGGGAAACTGCGGGGTTTTAAAACTTTTTTCCTCGCCCGAAGCCAGCGCTGATCACCTGGCGTGTGGGGCTTCAGGAGGGGGAAAATGTTTTAAAAGCCACCCTTTCCCTGTGCTTGATGGGGGGGGGGCGAGTGCACAAGCACCACACACACACACACACACACACACACACACACACACACACACACACGTTTTAAAAATGAAAAATAAAAAAATGGAAAAACTAAACAAACTTTTAAAATAATACTGTAAAATAAACAAAACGGAATGAAACAAAAATTGAAATGAAACACTGTTTTAGCATTTTGTGCCCATCTATAATCCTGATTCCTGAGATAAGCAGGGAGTGGTTCTTGTACCCACTCATTGGCATTTCCCCCCTGCCTTTGCCCTGGAGAATGCGGAAGGTAATGAAACAGAACACAGATACTTGTCCCACTTGGTCTTTAATGGAGTTCTTCTTTATGCTAGGAGCTTAAATGGCAACATTTCTTTGCAAGGTTGTTTGCATTTGTAATTAAAAGCTAAAGAGCTGGATTTCAGCTGTCTCAAGATCTTTTGTTGAAGCTCAATGTCTTTTAGAGGTTGAACTCGGGCTGTCAGACATAAGCACAAGCACTGCTGAGCTGAATGAAGCTTACTTCCTCATAGATAACTTGGGCTGCATACGGTTGCTGTCGTGCTTCATAAACCTGATTGTAGAATTTTATCTCTGTGTTTGTGTTTGATGTCTGCAAGTTGTCTGCTCCTGGAGGAGTAGACAGGAGGAGTAAAGTCAAACTTGTAGAAATGAATAAGTTTTGTGTATTGTGAAAAGTGGTAGAAGCACTATGAGTAATATCCAGAGTAAGGCAATTATATAAAGAATCAAGAAAACGGGGTAATAAACAAACTTCATAGTTACTCATAAATGTATTCTACCAGCTATTTCCAATTCTGTGACAGGGATTCTTTAAATTTTAATAGTTTCATGAATTGCATGTGATATTTGTCCAGAAAACAAAAACAGAATAGAAACTACAATACTAACAATAACAATAAAGAGTCTGTAATGCCTTCTTGTAAAAGGTAAAGGTTTTTGTCCATCTCAGGCACCAGGGATAGAGAAAAATCTGGGTGGCTTACTCTTAAAATGGAAAGATCTACCTTTCCTCTGATACTAACAAAAATGCACACACAAGAAGATTCAAATAAAACCTAAATGTTTGATGTTTGACATTTATTTTGAATTCCCTTTGTGGCTACTTCCATAGTCATTTGCTTCGGAGGTATCTCAGTTTCACCTTTCTTGCCATTCCTGCTCCACCCGAATACATCATTATGACCCATTCCCAGGTCTTCAATGTTGGTGTTGAAATTTTAGGAAATTGGATGCCACTCATCTGACAACCTCAGCCTTAAAATATCCTATGACAGGGACAAAATGAACTCTTGCCTATACATTATTGAACAGCTCACATAATTTTTAGAGAGAATGCTCACTCTCATTTCATATTTCATACTTGTATTTTATTAGGAGGCTACTAATTCTTTACCCTAACTGTCCACCTTAATGGATTGCCAGACTGACATTTATATAAGGCTTTACTGCCTGCCATGCAGGCTTCTCATAAATAAAGTGCCATTTAAAGAAAAGCAGCACAAAGTTTTGACACATTGGGCTTTTCTTTTCTTTTCTTTTTAACGAGACAATTAGAAGACTTGGAGCTATGGATCTTTTTGCTCTTTCCCTTTTGTTTCATATTCATTAGATTTGTCTTCCAAATGATATTGTTTCGGTCATTTGCAACCTAATTGGAAACTCATTGGGGGAGTGGAACTAGTAAAACCTTTCCTTAAATAACACTTTTATCTTCAAAGCTCTGTTAAGAGTTGGTATAAGTCAGTTCTGACTTGACATTAGACAACAGCAACAACAACAACACAAGGAAGAAACACACATTTCCTATTGCTTGATGGCAGTCTTAAACAAGTTGTAGGTTAACCTCTAAAAATATTTTACAAGCTAATTGAATTTTCTGTATTTCTTCTATGCTGTCATCCTGACCCATATTATGCAGGGTTACAGGCACCTAATTATACAAGATTTAATTTATATCAAGATCTGAAGCAAAAGAGCCAAGAAGCTGTGATGAGGGACTAAAACTATGCCCCAGGAAATTTGCCTCTATTCAGAGGAGCAAAAATTACAGGGCTATCATTAGGCAGGCTTTACCATTTCTATTTAAAGTGCTTTTCTTTTTCAATGAGATGCTAGACATGTATTTTAAAAATGCCCCACTTCAAATCTTTGGTAAGGGAAAAGAGTACATTCTTCACACCCCTGAAAGTGCATCACAGCATGAAGTAAATATAAGGCACTTAAAAGCTTGTGGTAAAGCATGCTTGCACTCCATCCCTGCGTTCTGTCTTCAGCACTAGAGATGGTGGCCGTGTTTCCCAGCAGGGGGAAAATGTCAGTCAGATTGCCATCTGTTTGACTGCCCTATTGCAGCACACAAGCTTGAAGCTGTGATACCATCTGGCTCCCCTCAGGAGCCGCAGAAGCCCATTTGAAACCATCTCAGGCAAACATCCCTGGCTGGGGCTGTTTTTTTTTTTTTTTAAAAGAGAACACATGATCTCCGGGAATAAAATGAAACCATAAGTCGGCTGCCTGCTGTTGCATAAGCCTCATTCACTCATTATCAAAAGCAAATGTGATGAGGGCGGTGACTGCCAGCAGAGAGCCCTCCTTCCTTGTGTTCACTGTGGAAGGTGACAGCCTGATGAGGAATTGATTCCTGGACTCATTTCAGAACCTGACATGACCCAAAAAACAGGACCCCCCACTCAACCCCCCACAATATTTTGATGTAGGAGAAGTACCTGGAGAACTAGAGCTGTCTTTTAGACAGACGCTATCCGTGATCAAAGCAACGAAGGTCACGGTGTGGATAGCACACTCCCCCTCATTATGTGTGCTCTCCACTTGCTTCAAATGTGCTGTTTTGTATCTGAAACCTGATAATCTGTGATAGATAGCTAGGTGGGCAGATAGGTGATAGTTGAAGTCTATCACTTAAAATGAAACATGCACTGCCATGTAAATAAAAGGGATAGATACTGCAGATACACATGCCACAATAACAGTTTGTAAGCTCCCTTTATGAACTACAGATCCTCAGATCCTCCGGCCAAGATAGGCAGTGCCAATGTTGCTAATGAGGCCACTCTGTGAATAAAGGGCACACCAATCAGGGCCACTACCCCCCCATGCCCTTTTGCGGATCCCATGCCCCAGTCTTTGTTGGTCTTGGTGATCTTTAGGCTTTCCCTGATCACTTTTTCTCTCTTTCTCGGGGGGTGGGGGTTCTGACAAATAGGGCAAATGCAAGCAGCCACAAACTGGGATGGGGGTGGGGAGATTGCACTGCTGTCAGTTTGTGTGGGGGTGGGTGGGTATGGCAGTCAAAAGGATTTTCTTTTTACCCACCAACATCTTTCTAGCAATTGTGCAAAAGTCAGCACACAGCTGGATTTGCACCACCACAAAGAAGAAAAAGATTGTAATAGGAGGCAAGGCAAGTCATAGTATGCAAATTATAGCATAGGCAATTAAAGCCCATGAAAGAAGTATGCAGGCATTCCTGCACAGTCACACCCATAGTACTAAAACTCTTTAGTAAACTCACTAATCTAGGGAAGAAGGGGGCGGTCAAAATCTAGAATGTGAGTCTTTGATTTGAGCTCTCCTTCATGTCTCAACAAGTGGCATGTCCAGGACAGATCTTAGAATTACTGCAGTGGTTCCCAACCTTAGGTGTTCTTGGACTGCAAATCCCAGAAGCCTTCACTGCCAGCTGTGCTAGCTGGGGGTGTCTGGGAATTGAAGTCCAAGAACATCTGGGTTACCCAAGGCTGGGAACTACGGAGTTATTGGATAGGTTCAGCTGACATGAGCTCTGGTACTAGCAGCAGTTCAGCCTACTGAGAGTTTGCATTACTTTTGATTGCCATTTTCCTACACTTTAGTTAAATCTTTTTTACTCTTCAACTACTGTATGAAACATCAAGGATGTATAGGGGTGTTGCCACAGGTGACCAGAACCTTTTTTTGCCCCAGATTGTCCCATTATATCATTGATACACCTGGGTTTGTCTGTTTTTGCACATTTATATGAATACAGTGAACAACGTTAGTTGAATTAATATCATTTTGTCGGATTCTATCCTTATTCATAGTTTGTACATATGTGGGAGATTTTCTACATATACAGTGTCAATGCTCGATTCATACATTCCAGACATCTAAGATACCAACTTAGACAATGCCAATATTAGAAGGTGGGTACTCAGAAGGCTTATACCGTAGTGTGGTGGATAGTCAAACTAAGGATCTCAATATATTTTCTGGCATTTCAAAATAAGGAGATTCCCAAAAGGAAAGATACCAAGCCTCAATAACAGTTGTAACTTTAGAGACCCTTGGGACTTCATGTTCCACCAGTTTGCCTGTTTATTTGTCTCAATTCTTTCTGAGCAGCATCTTAACAATATCTTGTTCCTTCCAAAAAAAAAAAAAAATCACTGGGTTTAGTATTGAAAATTTAGAACTACAAAACTACAGAACTACAGAAAAAGCTATTGATTTAGGTTGCTGCCCGAACCCAATTCAAAGGACTAGTTTTGACATATATAGCCCTAAACGGCATAGGACCTAGATACCTGAAGGACTGTCTCCTTCCATATGAACCTACCAGGCAATTAAATCTAGCCAGGGAGCCCTCCTGAAAGAGCCATCCCTCAAGGAGGTGCGAGGGATAGCTTGTAGGTATAGGGCCTATTTGGCAGCTGCCCACAGGCTATGGGACACCCTTCCAAGTTAGATCCGTCTGGCACCAATGCTGATGACGTTTTGGTGCCAGGTAAAAACCTTCCTGTTTCAGAAGTTTTTCAACTGACATAACATAGATTGTGGTTCCTGATGGCAATTTTAGTGTTTTATCTTTAAATGTTTTTATTGTTTTTAACTGTTCACTGACATTTTAATGTTTTAATTGATTTAACGGTTCATTTTAATTGTAAGCTGTCCAGAGACCTTTGGGTAGTGGGCAGCATATAAGTTGTATAAATAAATAAATAAATAAATAAATAAATAAATAAATAAATAAATAAATATAAAGGTGATCATATCTGTTAATATGCAGGAAGCCATCAGATGTCCTGCCATACATGCACCCTCCCTTCTTCAGGTGACAGAACTGGATGGCTTCCGTACTGCATCAGAGAACAGCCTCTTTTTTGTTAGTTGAAGGCCAGGAATTTAATGTACTCTAGGCTTTTCAAAAAATTACCCTCTTTTTCAATTAAAAGTTTTCTTGCTCTGCTTCTGTTTGCGAGACTTCGGCCTTTAGAGAAGATATAAATGTTCTTTTGTTTACTTGTTATCTTATAGGTGCAATGAGCTACATGCTAAAAGGCTTTCTTCAGTTCACTGTCACATCAGCAGGGCAGAAAGGTGTCTTGGTAAAGAATTAGCAATTGGGAAAAGTTACTTTTAGAGGGAGAACATGAAGCCCATGGAGAGTTCAACAAAAACCCTGTTCCAGACAAACAGACTTAGGATGCAATTACAGTACTGAAATAAATCAGGTGATGGACTGTGTTGGTGTCCCATGGTTTTTGGGAAACTGTGTGCATTCTATTAGAACAACTTTTAATTTTTTAAAAAAGTTGTGTTGTATGTTTTTTGAAAGAGCTATGCAGGCTTTTAGAAGTTCTGCATTTGAGGTTTTGTCCTGCACCTGCCTGGCATCATGCTAGCATGTGTGGTTGACTGTATGGGGCTTATAAGTTGCAAACTTTTCAAATGAATGAAATGCTGAGTATTTTACACAGCAGTCCTACATTGCTGCATTATTTTGCACATCATTGACATGAATTGAGGAATAAAATGGGTAACAGTCACAGAAAACATCTCAGAGGTGCTCAGTCATACTCTATGGGCAACTGGAAAGCATTTTTTTCTTTCTAACTCTTTCCTTATTTTGTGTTGATTGTTGTACTGGGCTTTATATGGTTTGTGTTACCCTTATTGTTAACCGCCTGGAGTTCCTCTGGGAAGACGGGCGGTATAAAAATAGATAGATAGATAGATAAATAGATAAATAAATAAATAAATAAATAAATAAATAAATAAATAAATAAATAAATATGTTTGTTGTGCATAAAATAATGAGCAATGTACAAACTGTCAAATTTAGTACGGTTTTTACTTTGAGCAAGTCTGTATTTTTAGTACAATGAAGATTAATCAAGTTAAACAGCAGTCTGGTATCATTGATCTTTAAGGTGACTGAATTGAAGCAGTTGGAAATTTACAGAAACCCAATAGCCAAATGGACAGACAGTACTTTTCAAATCATGTAAGTATGGTTTGGACTTGGCTCAAATGGACTGTTGTGTAAATCCAACATTTATCATTTATAGTTTCATAAAACTTTATGAAAATCATTCCTATGATATAGGGTCTACATTATGTAGACAGTAATAATACACTCTTTGTAAATGTTATAGTACAATAGCCAAATGGCTAATGAAGCATGAGCTTAAATAATTTTAATTTGCTGATTTTATATGGGCTTCCTTTTATTGGTGCCATTACACGTTTGGACCACAATTTACAGCTTTTGTGACAACTAACCATATTAATGGAGCTGATGAGACCTAAGAGATCTGGAAAGCTGGCACCATGTTAGGAAATACTGGTTTCTACCAGGATTGATGGAACTGTTGGGGGGTGGGCAGTGGTATAATACCGATTGTTAGCACCTGTGGCAAGGCAAGTACAGAGGTGCAGCAAGGATTTGAAGCACCTGGAGACAACGTTTGTTTTTGCTCCCCTCCTGCCCCCCCACTGCATCGTACCCACCCAGAAACGGGGGCCCAATCCTACGGGTGCGGGGCGTGGGCGTGCGTGGGCAGACGGGTGTTTGTGTGTGCACATGCACACGGTAGCATGAGTGTGCCTTACAATCTCTCCAACGGGGGTCCGAAGCAAGGGGAGGAGGAGGGGGAGGAGGAGGAGGAGGAGGGTGCTGCAGCCACCGTGCTAACCGCCTATATGCCTACCTGACTGCTTTGCTGCTCACCTTAGCTGGAGGAAAGGAGGACTGATGGTGTTATGGCTCATGGTTTCCTCCTCCTGCTCTCCTTCCAGGCACTCCCAGATTGCTGCACCCTGGGGCAAATGCACCCTTCTACCCCTCCCTAGATATACCCTTGGGTAAGTATTGCCACAGGCAAGTATACCCCCAAACCCAGGGCTGGGTGGGGTGTTTAAATGTGAGGGAGTACACTCTGGGTGGTCAGCCAAAGCCCTCACCATGGAGGGGTCTGGCTTCCCACCTGTGCACTGCCTTCCTGTAGATCTCATGGGCCACTGAATCTGCAATGACCAGTCCCCAACTAACCAGCCTCTATGCTGGAGGCTCTGGAGGTGGGTGGGTGAAGAGCAGTCTGTGTGTGTCAGGGGGAAGAAGCATGAAGCAACAGCAAATGCTTGCCCAAGCATATATAAACAAGTAGGGCCCATACATATAAATAAAAACAAGTAGGACAAGGCAGGACGATGGCGGTGGAACAGGAGGGACAGGTGAAGTGGTCTCATTGCTGGGCAGGACAGCCCCTCTCTCAATGTGAGAGCCATGACCATTTTGAGAAACAGCTATAGAAAAGGGCTCCTGCACAATTAAAGCTAGAACTGCTTCCCACCAGGTCCAACTTCATGGTGCCCCCAGGACCCATCTCAGCTGCTTCCTTGGTCATTAGGTACAATCAGTGCTGCTAGTTGACACTCAGACTTGGGCACTCGTCACACTGGCACAGACTGGCCATTGCTCGTTGAGCCTTGCCAATCTCAGCCCAGGCATTGCTCCAGTCAGGTGCCAGGGCCAAGGACTCTGGAACTCTGCTGCCCCTGCTGGCTCCCCCAGATGGCACCCCTTGGTGACAGACTCCTGAGCCATAAATGAGCCAGCAAGAAAAAAGGAAGAGAGGAAAAATAAAAATTGGAAATGAGCAGTTTTTGTTGCTGAGTGCAGCTACATCCCCAATTATAAGAGTGTGTGCACACATATACCACTATATTATTTCAGTTTTTTATTTTTCCTTCCTCCACCTAAAATATTTCAGTTTGTGGTTCAACTGAGTTGTACTGTTCATAGTTTTCATTAAAGGTGGAAAAAGTTCTGGAATGATTTATCTTTGTCTCATTTATTTACATCACAGACACTTGACATTTTAACATGGGTGCGTAAACTTTTTGTACCCACTGTTTAAGTCCATTATATATACAGAACACATTTACATCACAGACACATGACATGTTAACAAGGGTGTGTAAACTTTTTGTACCCAGTGTTTAAGTCCATTATATATACAGAATATCTCATTTTCTGAAAGTTTCAATGTGCTCATGATTAAGTGTGCTGTTGTAAATAATGTGGCTGTTTTCTTCATTTTCTTTTTCAATGTCTCACTGGCTCAAAGAATGGAACCATTAGTTATGACCCAATCTATGCCACAGTGCTAATCAGAGCCCCTTGAGTTGTGGTAGGGGATGTCCGGGGGGGGGGGCGCTGGGGTGTCATCATGATATCTGCCCCAGGATCTCTAAGTCCTGCTGCCATGCCCAACTTGGCCCATGCATAGGTAGGACTCAGGTGAAACTGTAGCAAAACCAGGAGATATGTTTGTTTGGAAAATGAGCAGCCAGAGTTTCCTCAATCTTCCCCCTCCCGCCAAAAAAACAATCCCTCAAAACAAAATCAAAACACAAGGTACAAGACACAAGGTGGGTACTCATTTCTTGTTTCATGGTGGCCTTCTCTGTGTTATATATTAAGCAGTCTTTTTCTGGACTGTGTTTGTTCAACTTGAAAAACTGTCTGAGGCCTGTGAATGTGCTTTCCCTTTCCCTTTTATTCTTGTCACTACAGGTGTCAGGCACATGAAGGGGGAAAAAGGGCTGGTTGGGCTGAAAGTAAAATGAAAGGAAGTAAATAAGATGGGAGATCGTTGAACTGAAAAGGCTGTTTGTTTTTGTGGCTTGTGCTGTGGTAGTGATTTTTCGAGTCCGCAGAAGTCCCAGATGATAAAAGCAAACACTTGCCAGAAATGTTAGGTCTTCCGAGTGACGGGTAAAAAATGGCCTAAAGGGAGTGTGTCATGTTTTTCAAAGGCAGCTGAATCTTGGAATACTAAACAGACAATCCTGGATGAATTTCTGTCAGAAGTAGGAATCTGAGGTGGTAGGATGCAGAGAACAAAGACTGAATGTGTGAAACAGCTGCCAAAGCTGAAACCTGTTTTCCTTTTCATTGTTCTCCTCACAGTTTCACATCTACATTCTTGCCTAAATAGGATGGCCTCTCACGCTGCTTATGGTAGCTCACCATGAGTCCAAAACCTTGCTTCAAGTCTTTGCTTTTAAACTGTAAGTTTGACAGTCTACCATGTGGCATTGAAAAGCCACAATGACAATTACAAATACCTATGATAAGCTTCATTTTTATTTTTCTGAAGGAATCCTCATTGTTATGGACAACCCTGCTTCCATCTGCAACAGTCACAAACTGACCCTTCTCCAGTAGATTCTTTCAGTAAAGAAATTTCAGTATCCAAAGCATATTTGAATGGGACCAAAATGTCTAAAATCTTTGGATAACATCTGAGTCTCTCTGGTATGACAAAATAAACATGCTTCATACATATTTAGTTTGAAGACTCTGGGCCATCTTCATTATACTGTACTCACATCTAACATCTCCTCAAAGTCAATTCAAGTTAAATAAGCTTTTATTTCATAGAATACTAAAACTAAGCAAAATGTCTGATATCTGACTAAGTCTTGTGAATCATTCCAAAAATTGCCAGGTGAAGCAACCAGCCAGGTTTATAGAAAAATGATCAATACTCAGCTTAAATACTACCTCCAATACCAGAATGCAATGAAAAATTTAAAATGTGGCCTAAACGCTAAACATCACTAAGTGGAAATGGCCCCACTGAGTGCAATTTAAAAGCCTGCATGATTTCTGTTTTAAAGAAACCAATGTGTTGAATCTTAAAAGCACCCCCATCTTGTTGTCATAATTAAGTTGCATGCCTTGGCTGGCCATAATTTGTGAATATTTTTCTTAAAAACACTCAGCAGTCAATTCTACACAGTTTTTTTTAACTAGCTATAATTAACAATGTTAAACTAAATTACAACTCCACATATAATTGTTATTAATTGCATGCATACAAGGCATTTCCACTAATGGCAAAATTACTCCCACACTCTGTAAAAAGTTGAATCATAAATAAAACTTTATTTAAGGGTGACCTTCCTTCCCATTTGATAGGGTGAAATTTGTGACTAATCCACAAACTTTTTTTTATATTTACAACTGGCTCAGGATAAAATATGAGTAGAGCAGGACTACCACAGATCTGAAAGTTGAGTCACGGCAACCTGATTTCTTTGTCAGTCTGAGGAAAGCTAGTTGCGAGTCCTCCATTTTATAGTTCACTTTGACCTCATGTAACCCTGGATGACTTACTGTATGTGTGTGCGTTCTGTGCTGTCAAGTTGGAACTGACATTCAGTGACCCTAAAAGGGCTTTCAAGGTCAAAGAGATTTTAAGGAGTGGTTTTACCAGTTCCACTCCCGCAGTGAGTTTCCATGGCTGAGCAGGGATTCAAACCCTGTTTCCCAGAAACCTAGTTCATCACTCTATCTATTACTCTACTGGGATCAAAAGAGCAGAGATTCTTTTTTCCTGGAACAAAATATCCTCTTTGGTTAGTGATGGATTGTTGAATACATGGTGCATTTCATGGTCATACAGAATGTTTGTGGATGTTTTACAACATTTTACCACAAACAGCCCTGATGTTGTTGTTACTTGATGTGAAGTTGCCCCCCAATTTAAAGTGATCTTATGAATGAGTGATCTCCAAAATATTCTCTTCTCAAGTCTCAAATCTCAAGTCTTGTAAACTGAACTTTATGGAGTCAAACCATCTTTTATTTGGTCTCCTTCTCTTCCAACTGCCTTCAACCTTTCCCAGCATTATTGTCTTCTCCAGTAAACCTTGCCTTCTCATAGCGCATCCAAAGTAGGACAGTGTAATTTCCCTTATTTCTCCAGAAATAGTTCAGGCTTAATTTGATCTAGGACCCACTTGTTCATATATTTTTAAAATCTTTATTGTTTTATTGTGTTTATATTGTAAATTGGCCTCTGGGGAGATGGGCAGTGAAAAATACAAACAAACAAACGAATGAATGAATAAATATTTGACAGCTCGGAGTATAAGCAAGGCTCTCCTCTAGCATTATATTCCTAACAAAGCATCCCCACCGCCCATCAGTTTTCTTAATTGTCCAATTTTCACACCCATATGTGGTGATTTAGAAATACAATAGCATGGATGATCTTGTTCTTGGTCTCCAATGATACATCCTTATATTTGATTATTTTTTTTTCTTTTTCCTTCATTGTTGCCCTTATAAGTTTCAGTCTTCTGATTTTATAGCAGCAGTCTTCATTTGGATTGAACCAATTCATTCTAATTTTTTAACAATTTCAATTTATTCATTCAAGCTTTGAGATTTTTCTGTAGTCTTAATTATCGTCCTCTTAATGTTCAACTGCAGCCCTGCTTTGACACTTCATTCTTCTTGTTTTACTAGAAGTCACTTCAAGTTCCCCCTGTAAATGCCTCTAAAAACAGCTGATGGATGCCACGTCCCTTGACTCAGTCAAACACGCGATGTAAACAGGAAGCAAACAACCTTGCAGTAATGTTCCATCTCCTGTCAGTTCTGATGACTGTACTTGTTTTATCAGTTCACTTTTTTTTCTTTGCAAGGACTGTTCCAGCCTTCCTGACAGACGGTTGGGGCTATGCCTCTCAGACACAAGTCCCTGATTACCTTCCCAACAGTGACTTGAATAAGAAAGCTAGCAGAGCTTTGTGTCTTTTGGTTACAGCATGCTACAACATGACATACCATTAATTTTTAAAGGAAAACAGAGTGGAAGCCCTGGATGTCTGATGTCTACTGTTGTCGGGGAAGGAGCAACATCTTACAAAGGAATAATAGCATCCACTGACTCATGGGCACATTATTAATGCAATAGCTGCTCTGCATTCTTTAACGGACACTTTTCTGAAGGGAGCACATGGATGCAGCAAGAGGAAATTCTATGCCCAGTCTGACTGTTGCATATCTGATGCCTGCTTTGCTTAGAATGATTACAGGCAGTACAGAGGGCCACCTTTATTTCATTTTCCATGCTCTGTGTCCACATTTGGCCAAAAAGGACCAGACTGGAAGATATTAGAAAGTGCCATTTGGAACCCTACAACCTATCCCCCCATAGCCTTTAAATGTCCAATTGCATAGGCTGTAGGGTTCAGGAGGAGGAATTCCCATGTCCACTTTGGACCGATCTTCTGACTGCCCAGAGTAGTTAGAATCAAACTAGTGGCATGTACAAACTTCAGCTCTCCAGATGTTTTGGACCACAACTCCCAGAATTCCAAGCTTGTAGTTCCAATGGCAAAGGACTATGGGAGTTGTGGTCCAAAACATCTGGAGGGACGAAGTTTGGACATGCCTGATTATGGGTGGGGTATAAATTTAATAAATAAATAAATCAGAGGACTCTGATGGCCAATGGGGTTGGGAGGCCACACTGGTGGCCATGCTCTGCAAACAACCCATAAGCTGCACACTCTTGACATAATGCAGGCATGTCCAAACTTTGGCCTTCCTGATGTTTTGGACCACAACTCCCAGAATTCTAAGCTTAGATTGCCAATGGCAAAGGACTGTGGGAGTTGTGGTCCAAAACATCTGGAGGGTCGAAGTTTGAACATGCCTAACATAGAGAAAGGTTGGCAGTGTCTGATCACCTTAACCTGTGCATAGTCTATGGAGGAGGCAGGAAGGAGGTTCAGGCCTGATTGGGCTTTAGAGACATTAGAGATTAAGCTGTGCTTTTTTTGTTCAATGAATGTCATGCTTTCCTCCCAGTCATCTTTCATTTAAATCATCTCTTTAGAACTGCCCATCCATTTACAAAGAAAACACCTGCTAGAAGAAAGGAATGGCTGAGAAAAGTTGGGCACCCATCATTGCCTAAGCAATGGAGTGAATGATGCTAGTTTCAACTGCAAATCTGGTCAGCACACACAGCAGTCACTGGGTGGGGCCCAGATCTGTTATGGCCAAACTGTGGAAGGTTCTGAATAGCAAGGATGATTGTTCCACTTTCCAGTCCCCTCAGGCTTTCTATTTCCCTTTGAACTTAGCTGTAACACTTCACAGTTCCTGGGGGAAAATTGCTTCTCCCACCAATAATATACTACTGCCAGCTATTCCTATTGGAATACAAAGTAATTTATGCTGGCTCAAAATTCAAAATTGAAGCTGCTGCTGAGGATCTGCTTCTACGGGAGTGAAAACAGCTAGAGATGGTTTGTTGATATAGATTGAGGAAGACAAGGTTCAGCCCCTCCAGGGGCCCAACAGCACCCCCTCTTCCACTTATTTTTTTTTTAATTAACTCATTTTCCTCACAATCTCTGGCAATTTAACCATATGTTGCACCCACAGTAGATGTCTACTGGCAGGTTTGTCAACCAGCAATCATTTAGAACATCTTGTAAGCAGCCAAGAACAAGTGCAGTGCTGTTCCTTAAGGCCACTAAGAACGCTACAGAGGAGCTATATTTCCTTTTTTTTAAAAAAGGGTTGCCAAAATATTCTGGGATAGGGAGGCTCTTTGACTTCTGGCAACAAAATATCACGTGCCAGGTCTGTTTCTGTATTTTTTCCATGTATAAGACTATATTTTTCTCTAAAATTGTTAGACTAAAAATTGAGGACCGTCTTATACATGTAAGTAAGCCAAGGAAAGAACCATGTTGTTGTGAAACTGTAACTTTGAGGTGGAGAATTTGGGACTGGCTTATTGAGTCATGGCTACTGGACTTCTTTTTTGAGAGATAGAAACGTTTCGCTGTTTATCCAATGAAGCTGTTTCGATTAACAGCGAAACGTTTCTATCTCTCAAAAAAGAAGTCCAGTAGCCATGACTCAACTTCCAGATAAACTCACCTGGATGACTGAGAATCTTCAGACTAGGAGCGTATGGTATATTCTTTGGAGTTAAAGGCAATGCATAGAAGGCCATTGAGAATGTTTGTGCCTGTCCAAAGCAATACAACCTGGGTCTTTCTCAAAAATAGTTTCCTGAACAGAGATTTCAGACTAGCTCTTCATTTAATCAACAAAATCAGTAATGAACAGCAGCTTGATCTTCCTAAGGACATGTCATGAATCAGCAGCTGTAATATTTGCTACTGGAAAATCTAATTCAACAAAATTAAAAGACCTAGGTACTACTACCAAAATATATCTCATTGGTGATTGCATATCATTACTACTCTGAAACCATTACATTTCATCATGTTGCTAACTCAGTATTTTACTTGATTGCTTTCAGAGGTTTCGAGAGAAGCATTGATTTTATAAACCACTTTATTTATGATTAATGTACAAAGGTTTTACCCAATGTATCATATAAAGTATTGTTACAAACAAGAATAAAGAATGAGATGTAAGTACACTGAAATAACAGAACTCTACGGCATGATTGTGTCCCCATTTTACAAAAAACATGGTATGTTGAAATATTTATACTGTTGAACCTTTCAGCCATTTAATCTTTAATCTAGTCTTAGAATCCTAGAAGTGCAGGTCCATGAAGTCCAACCCCTGTCAAGAAAGCCCAGTCAGAAATCAAACTCTGAACCTCTGACTCTGCAACCAGATGCTTCAACAGCTGAGCTATCCAGCAATTCAATTTATTTCTAGCATTTTTATTATGCCTTTTCCATAACATAAACATGGCTGCTAGCATGGCTGCAAAGACATGCATAAATAAAATATGTACATATAAGTACCTGTACATTAAAAAGCAAAACAAATTGCCACCTAGAAGATTTGAAAGAACAGAAAGAAGACAGTCAAATAATACTGTACCTTTGCTTTCTTATGCTTTGACAACATGGGTGCAAGATAACAGCTGTCAATGGGCACCCATCCAAGACAAGACCCAAAACAGCATCAGAGAATATATTAGTTAATTCTGAACCTAATTCAGACTTTCCTATGCTACTGATGGCATCACAAGAACCCAATCCTGCCACAAATGTGCCAGCCCCCGGGCTTGCTAGAAAAGAAGCAATGGTGGTAGTTATTTAGAATCAAAAATTACTTTTTGTGTCTCCAACTTCTTGAATCTTCCTGTGGAATTCTAGGAATAGAATCTCTGAGTGGGACATGGGGCCACTTCCTTTCTGAACACTGTCTTCAGAAATGAAAGACAAACAAAACAAGCTTATTGAAGATAGGATGGAACCACCAGTAGTATTTCTGAACACCCTCTGCCTTTTTCTTTCTATCTTTCCCTCTCCCTTGTTTACAGAAACACACTCTTTGGGGTACACTGTGCGGATATTAATTATGTCACCAGGCACTTTTCTAAATGCAAGCACTTCCATTATATGTATGTGCAACTGGAAAACATAATGCTTCAAAGCACTTCCAATTATATCAGATCTGCGGTGGGATAAATGAGTTGCAAACAGATAAATGAGCGGGCTAGCTTTAGTAAGCAGAAAATAATGCACTAAGTTGATTTGACCTATGTTTTTTCAGGGTCACTGGGTCTAATGGTTGGGTCTAATAGCTTTTAACTTTGAAATTCTCTGCACACACAAGGAGAAAGCACAGCTATTACCTAGCATGGTTCATATATTATTTTGTTCTGCTTTTTCAGCATCAAAAGACTCTGCTAATTGCCTTTCCCTCCCAGTAACTCCTGTGGATATAACTAACATATCTGAGCATAAAACTTAACAAAACTCTTTTTTTCACTGTAATGAGATTCATGTATTAGAACTTTATGCTTACTTCCACTATTACACTTTATCTTAGAGTATTTATGTTCTCCTAATTATTTGTTGTTCTCCTATCAGAAGAAATTTTTCTATAATCGCATAATTGCTTCTCATGGGGCACTTTCTAATTAAATAACCTAAAAATGCATAACCAGTAGAATTTGCTGTCTCTTAGGTAAACTTAACAAAGGATATGTTCCCCCTTCAGCCAACTGCATTATTGCAGATGAGGCCTACTTGGCAAATCATGGTCATCAGTGGCTAAGGCAGGGTGAAGGACACAAGCATTTATTGGTTTCCATTGCCATTTGGCTCACCTGCATGTTGTCTATTACCTGTGTCTGTTGCTTGCTTTCCCTGTCCTATATCATGCACTTTTACTGTTGTCTATATCTTTTGTAGGCCATCGATCTTGTTTTAGAACCTTCAGTCAGATACATGGAAACGTTCAAACCATCAGTTCACAAATTCGCGGTTTGTTATTGAGGTAACCTTGAATGTTCTCTAAGACCGTGTCCCGTTGAAAACAACACTTCAGTACAAAGAGACTAATTGAGTTTAAGTAACTCGGGCAGGTGTATTGGCAGGAGAAGATGGCACAACATTTGGTAGGTTAATGGTACCAAAACTTTAAACTTAATTTGGAATTTTGGGATGGATGCCCACTCACTGGCTTTTTCATCCAGCCATTGTGAGCCATGTGGGAGGATCATGTTTCTCAAAGGCATTCAAAATGGAGAAAGCCAGTTCTCCCAGTCCTTCAGACATTCCCGTGTTCACTGAGCAGAGTAGAAATACGTGCCTATGTTATAAAGAGATGCATTTGCTAGCATCCTGCTTGTGGGAAAGTGATTCCCATTCCATTCCTTTCCTCTCTGTTGTGTTCCAGGTGCTTGCAGCAGTTGTTTCTGACATTTAGCTCTGCTGTCATCTCTGCAAATACCCCCCAGTGCAACTTTGGAGGATGTGCACCAGAACGGTGGTTGTATAGGTGACATGAGGGCTAGGTTGTGTGAGTAGAATGAGAACTACTTCATTAAGGACACAACATAAAAGATAACAGGAAAACTGATGGGGGAAGGAGAGCATGCTACATTAAATGTATTCAACACCATAATCTATGTCCAACAGAGTTTATGAAAACTTGCAAATATACCAAGGATGGACTAGGTGTATTCTTGAAGCCTTGGGAACCACCAGGATTGCCTTCTAATGAATGTTAGCACTAGCAAGATCTTCTATTCCTATCTCATTTTATTTGAGGGCATCATTATGTACTTGCATTTTGTTTGTATTATGTTGTAAACTGCCCAGAGTGGCCTTTGTTGCCTGATAGGTGGTATAAAAATCTAATAAATAAAATAAATAATAATAAATAAGATGCAGCAAGTTATTCTAGCTGCATCTTGTGAAAATCTATTCTGTTTGCATCATTCACCCTCTAATATGAGGGTGAATGATGCAAACGGAAGAGATTTTCAACAAGATTGCCATGCCAGTATGGTTCAGTAGATATTTCAGAAATCAAAACTAAAGAGTTGTGGCAACTTAAAGACTAAATTGATTAAGGTCATTGTGAGTTTTCATGTATTACAATCTGCTACTTCTTATGAGCCACCCCTATAATTTACTATCAATTCAAGACAGTTCATTACAGGTAACAGGATGAGTTCCTTTTCCAAAATTTTAGCTAGGGGGTACTCTGCTCCATTCATCAGCTGTCTACACTCTCGCTCTGATGCTCACCTATCTGTAACCAAGTCTTCTGCATCTAAATAAATAGGTCTTCAAAGTTGCTGTATCATTTTAGACGGCAGAGGGCAAATGACTATAGGCATAATCCCCTGTCCAATATTTGTTTTCTTGCCTGGATGCACAGGAAATTAAAGCAATTCCCAAAAACGTCAGCCAGTGTCTTGGGACCTAATAACAGCTGGAAGAGGTTCTAATCAGTTGCATTCAAAAATGTTTGGAGTTTGATTCTCCACTGTTGCCTTTTTGTGAAGGGATAGACTTGATGATCCATAAGGTCCCTTTTAACTCTACAGGTCTAACATGATTAAATATTAAAAGTATCAAAGATGATATTATGTAAGACTGTAAGGTCCAAATTTGCATTTTTGATATTGGATGTGACTTCTCCCTCAGGTCAGATTTTGTAGAAGGGCAGGTGTGCTTGGTTGTGGCAGTTACATGGCATTAAAGAGAACAAAACACGGCCAACATTGTCATATTTCATTTGTCATTTTATCAGATTTTCACCTATTTTCTGTCATGCCTGCATTATTCACAGATAAAGAAGAAACTATGACAACAAGTGAATAAAGCTATAGATAATGCTGAACTTGAATTGCTATTCAGTGAGAAGCAAACAAAATAGCATTAAAGAAGGTCATAAAGATTAAAAATGTTTTAAGGACTTTTACTGTATAATTACACTCAAAGGTTATATGTTAATACATAATTCCTGTTAGATATTAGGTATGTGGAGATAGCTTGTATATATCTGTGTGTCCACACACACAGAACCACTGAGTTTTGGGAGTCTGGGAGGGACTGTAGACTTCAGCCAGTTAATTGAACTGCTGCATATAATGAGATGTAGAGCTTATCTGAATATCTGGGTTTACTGATATTTTCCCTATGCAGAAATAAATGTCATACAAGTGGTGTACAAGACAAAAAGCATAAACTATCAGTAAAACAAGAAGTGAGTAAAAATGCCATTAGATATGTAAAAGTATTGCAAGCCAAATCTGGAAATTACAGACATCTCAGAAATGTCATTGCAGAAGAACACTTAAAATTGTAGGTACAACATTATAAGGAGGGTCCAACAATCATTACAACCAACCTAATATTTTTTTTGCTGCCTAGATGCCCTAAGCACATCTGATCTCGCCTGATTTTGGAAGCTAAGCAGGGTTGGCCCTGGTTAGTACTTGGATGGGAGACCACCAGGGAATACCAGGTGCTGTAGGCGCCTGGAGTAGGAACTGGCAAGCCACTCCAGTAATTCCTGCCAAGAAAACTCCATGGACATGGGGTCACGAAGAGTCAGTCACAACTGTAACGACACAACACACACACAATATTTATTTTAGAACTCTTCACAACGAAGTCAATGGACCCATAGGCACTTGTTTTAATCCTCCTCCACCCTATAGTCCAGTCACTTTGTTATTTCTGGATGGTTTCATTGTACCCTTAGTGATACAGGATTTCAAGTAAAAACAGAAAAGGGAAAGGCTCACAGTAAACTCTTTCCTTCTTTCAAGATCTTGGCCATCTGGTGCAATCTTTTAAACTGCCTTTGATATCTTTATCTCAGTGATTAGTGTGACCTTTATATTGGTATCTCACCAGCTACAGTAACCCCCCACCTATCATGGGGGTTAGGGACCTGACCTGACCCTT
Organism: Phrynocephalus versicolor; assembly: GCA_023846285.1. Classification (NCBI taxonomy): domain Eukaryota; kingdom Metazoa; phylum Chordata; class Lepidosauria; order Squamata; family Agamidae; genus Phrynocephalus; species Phrynocephalus versicolor. The sequence continues at coordinate 24,740,489 of JAHTLZ010000240.1, forward strand.
GATAATTGAAAATATGCGCTATGCAGATGCAGGTGGGGATGGGCTTGGGGGGAGGCTGTCTGGGGCCTCCTCTACTTACCCCAGGCTTAGTGCTGCCCTGAACAGGCCTGCAATGGCCTTCCCGGGCCCTTGTAGACCCCAAAAGTGCTTTCCACCGAACTGGAAGTGACTTTTCCACCAAAAAACCAAAGTAACCTCCAGATCACTAGAAATCACTTTTGGGTCCTCCAAGGGCCTTTCTAGCTATCTGGAGGTCACTTCCGGTTCACTGGGAAACACTTTTGGGGCCTCTGAGGGCCCAGGAAGGCCCTCGCAGGCCTCTTTGGTGCAGCACCAGGCTTGGGGTAAGTACAGGAGGCCTGAAATAGGCATTTCCAGCTTACCCCAGTTTTTTTATATACTGTGGCCCCGTAACATACCAGGATTGCAGTATATGAACCACGAAAGGGCGGGAGGTTTGCTGTACTTTTGTCAGGCCTTCCTGTCAACCTACAGTACTTATATCATTCAGACGTGAACCAAACCACTTGATCCTTGTTTGGAAGTTGAGTCATGGCAACTAAACTTCTTTTCTTGAGAGATCAAAATATTTTGCTACTCATTCATGCAGCTCCATCAGTCTAAGAAAATTAGTGGCGAGTCCACCAATTTGTAGTTCACCTTGGTTTCACATCTTCCTGGTCTGAATAGGCTCATAAGTTTGACAATGGCCTGAATAGGCTAGTTAGGTGGACAGTGGCCTAGGGTGCATGAAAGTCCCACCTATGCAACCTTTCCCAACACCCATTAGTTATGGGTCATTAGCTATGGCCTTGCTGATGGAGGTGTGAAATGCTTCTGATTTATCTGTGATTGATGAAAGGCCAGCTTAATAAGTAGCAGACAGATTTTGTCCGAGTCCCCCAACTTTGTTCAGAGAGGGGTTTTCAATACAGACATGAATGGCTTCCCTGACCCCTCTCTCGAACCACCTATCTTCTGTGTCTAATATGTGTACATCCTCATATTTGAATGAGTGCCCTTTGTCCTTCAAATGAAGGTAAATTGCTGATTCTGGTCCTGAGCTGTTGCCTTTCCTATGTTGGGCCATCATCCTGTTTAATGGTTCTTTAGCTTCTTCAACGTATGTACTATATTGTTCCTCTTGTGTTTTGGTGTCGGGTCCTTTGAGTGGATGAGTCTCTGCCTTAGTGTGTTTGTGGGTTTGAAGTAAACAGGGATGTGGTGTTTGCCAAAAATCCTTTTAAGCTTTTTAGACATGTAAGGCATGACCAGGTTCTTCCATCAGCTCTGGGTCTCAGGCTGGTCATGCCTTACATGTTCAATGGTTGATTATTGGCCAATCAAGGGCATCCACCCATACCTTGTTTCCACTCTTTTCTTCTGCCTGAAGACACCATATCTACCTCTCTCTCGCTAGCCAACTCTCTCCATTCTCCTCATAGGCTTCCTCTTTTATTGTCCTTTCTGAGCAGGAACTTTGAATGGGAACTATCCAACTCTTTTCCTCCTGCTACCTTTGAATATCCTTCACCCAATAGCTGGGTCCAATAACACCCAACCACTGGCTTCAGCTCTGCCTGTGACTGGCATGCAGCCCCTGTCCCGTGAATGAATGCAGTCTGTCTCTTTCACACAGACATAGCTTCACAGCCACCAATTGTAGCATAAATCCACATTGGCTTTCCTTCACCCCTCATAAATTCCCAAGCATCAGAAATTAGTGTATTATTATTACCTTGAAAAAGAGAAATCTTCTGAAATCTTCAGTAACTGAAAGCCTACTCTTATTTAATCTGTGCTGATTTGATTTTTTTTATCAACCTAATTTGTAGTCTCCCAAACTCACATCTGGATCAACAGTGATATGCCTTATAAAAATATCAGGAAAATTTCACTGATATATTTTCTTCATTTCAGAGAAAACGAATCAGCCTTCCTTGCTTATAATGTATGCATTAGCTATAACAAAACTTCCAAATCCCCACAAGGTCCAATTATATGAAAACTAGGCTGAACAGCTGTGCTAAATGTGGCCTTTGACATTAGAAAAATGTTTCTAAAATGTATTGTTCAGAGAGAAAGATAAATGAGATGCTTCAAAAGCTTTTTTTAGTTACCGTAATTCAGAAATGTTGGAATGATCTTGTCTGTTTGACTGCTACCTACTGGGAAGTGATTCGGTGGTTCTGTGCAAAACAGAATTGGCCAAAATGAACATTATTATGTCAATTGACTAGTCTTAAAATAAGAAATAAATGGAAAATGTCCACATATATAAAGAAGGCTATTCAAGAGCAATATATGAATGGAGCAACAACTTGGGAATATTAAAAACCTTAATGTTCAGGTGCAACAACTTAGAATTTTGCATACAACTGCCAAAAAGGAATAGAGGGGAAAAACTGGATGTGGAAAGCCATGGAATTCAGGCAAGGGACATGGAAAAGAAAAGACCTAGCTCCCTATTTAACATTTGATGAACCTATCTGGAATAGGTTAGTAGAAATCCAGACTAGAATAGAAGAATTACTTAACAATGCTTTGCAGGCCACAAAAATAACATGCTCTCAGGGCTTATGTTATCATTAGGCAGGATGACCAGATTTTAGGAGGTGTCCACAATGTGTTGAAGGAGACAACGGTGTGCTGTTTGGTTTTGGTAGGATGACCATTTTAAGGGAAGGACCATGGGCAATTGTTCTAAACCCCGTTAGGGGCATTTTTCTTCTTCTTCTGATTTTTAATGTTGGTTTCTTTTAGTGTGGTGGCTGTTTTGTTTTTACTTTTTTTATGTACTTTCATTTTACAAAAATAAAATAAAATAGAAAGTATTTTGCATTTCTCATTTGCATTTTCCTATGCCTATTTTCAAGTACTCCAAAAGCTCTATAGCTGTGTTGGCGAATTATGGCATGGGTGCCAAAGGTGGCACAAAGAGCCCTTTCTGTGGGCCTGCAACATTGCCCCCTCAAAAGCATGGCATTTCCCCTCCATTCGGAGCACGCCACTGTGCTCCGTGCAGAGAGCAGCGGCATGTGGACTTGTTCATAGCCCCACTTTACTCTCTAGCCACACTGTTCTGGCCATCCCAAAACCACTGCTGCGGGAAATTCAAAAGCCTGCTCTTCTATCCTCACTTTCCTCAAGTGTAGCACCCCTGCTCTTCGATCCTTGCTTTCCTGAAGGGTAGCACCCTTTAGAAAAGCAAAGATCGAAGAGCAGGTTTTTGATTTTTCTGAGGCCACAGCAGCCTCGCTGTGGCTGCAGGAAATTCAAAAGCCTGCTCTTCGATCTTTGTTTTCCTGAAGGGTAGCACCTGAAGCATTTGTAACCCAGGGTACCCCTGTATTCAGGTTAAATTGCTGCATTGGCACTTTGCAAAAATTAAGTGGGTTTTGAATTGCACTTTGGGCACCCAGTCTCTAAAAAGTACACTTATATAGGGCCTCTAAAAGGCCCAATAGGATCCTTAAGAACTACTTTAAAAATGTTGAGGCAAAGTGACAGAGAACTAATCTACTGTAAATTGTCATTTTATCTGTTGTAAACCATCTTGGATGCCATGCAGGGAGAAGGGTGTCATATTTATTTATTTATTTATTTATTTATTTCTTATACTTATTAACTGCCCGATTTTCCCATGGGGAACTCTGGGCGGTGTACAGACGTCACCCAACAGTGACTACCCAAATACAAACAAACCCCAACAATAATAAACAGTCAAAACCTAACAGAATACAATCAGTATACAAATACCATATACAAACACACAAAAAACCCAAGTAAAATAAACATTACACCACTAACCAAGACAGGATCAAAGTCAAGGTTAAATCCGGCCAGAAAACTGATGTCCGCAGTAAAAAAAAAAAAAGCCATTACAGTGCGCTCAGAGGGCCCCGAAGCATTGCCTCAAGAGCCAGATCCTTAAGGCTCTTCTGAAGGCTGGCAGCGTCTCCACCTGCCTGATTTCAACTGGCAGCTTGTTCCAAGAGGCTGGGCCGACCACTGAAAAGGCCCATTCCTGGTGGAAGCCCTACAGGCCTCTCTCGGTGTCAGCACTCTAAGAGAGAGGGAAGACAAGGCTCTGGTTGGCCGGGACGATATTGGTCTCTGGAAGATCCGCTCTGCCAGATAGATAGGTCCAGAGCCATGGAGGGTTATAAATGATATATATATAATTAAATAGATGTGGAACAAAAGTAATCATGACACCCGTGCAGTCACTAGTTTATATGATCATATCTATCACTGCAATTTATGACCTTTGATTTACGTCAGAGAGCCAATGAGATTTATTTAATCTAGTTTATCATTTGCATCCTTTTCTGAATAGGAGTAATTTGGACACAATATTTCATTCTCTTGCAGACTACAATGTGTTGTATATAAAGCTGCCCTTGCAAATCAGTCCAACAATGGGACCAATTACCTCAGGAGGTGGTAAGTGCTCCAGTGTTGGAAGCATTCAAGAGAAAATTGGAGAACCACCTGTCAGATCTGCATTGATTTGGATTCCTTCCTTGTAGGCTCCTTCCAGTTCCGTTATTCTATGATTCTAATAGATGTATGAACATTCCACAGAGCCATAAGTACCAATTTTGCCACCTGGGGCTTAGTTGATGTGTTGTTTAAGCTGGGATCACATGGAATTGGCAGACATGGAGAGAGAACAAAAGGAAAGAGAAGGGGAAACACATGGACTAAAATGCTGTTTGTTTTGTACCATGTTTCCTTCAGCCCAGAGAGTTGGACTTTCATCAGCAAATATGAAAAGACAGGTTCTTGCCTTTCCAGTAGCAAATTGTGGCCTCCTTTAAATTTTGGTGCCTTGGTCATAAAGCCCTGCATGTCCACCCTAGTTGCAATTCTGCACATTTATTTATTTATTTATTTATTTATTTATTTATTTATTTATTTATTTATTTATTT
>JAHTLZ010000240.1:24745433-24770267 GCA_023846285.1 Phrynocephalus versicolor
TTTATTTATTTATTTATTTATTTATTTATTTATTTATTTATTTATTTCCCATCTTGAATCACAAAAGAAACACAATATTAAAAGCTAAATTAGCAAATTATTCAAATATTAAAATGAATTAATAACATATTTGAATGTTAGAGAAAAGCATTAGGGGAAAAAAACAGATTTAGAAGCCACAAAAAATAAACTATCATATTTCTTGTCTCCTAGAGAGTCAATCACTACAGAAAATCCTACCTGAAGAGAAAGGGCTTCACCTGTGCACACAGATGGACTGTGAAATAGGGGTGTAGTCTGACTTCCTGAGGGAGTGAGTTCCCAGGTCTCTATGGGGTCAATAGGCCATTGAATTCCATCTGATGGGAGCAACAATGAGAGAGGACTATACGTTATTTGTGAGTTTTCCAGAGGCATATACAGGATGCTGGCCTACAGTTTGCACTCTGGTATGGCAGAACTGTTCTTATGGGAAGACCATCTGATTCTGTTCCACTGTAGTGAGCTGATCACTAGTTCTGTGAGGTTCTGGGTCTTTTCCTGCTGCAGTGATAGTTCAGTGAGTGATGCTAACACACACACACACACACACACACACACACACATTGCCCTTTAAGGTTGGAGAACAGTATTCTGGGAATTGCTGATGTACTTATATTGTCTACCACACGATCATTAGTGTCCTATGAGCACTAAAAAGTCAAGTAATATTACAGCCTTTCCTATCCCATTTCAGTTGCATTAGGCTTCAGTGCAAATGTCTGCCATAATTTAAAGAGAAGAAGGAAAAAGACCCTTTGGGGAATAGTGTTATACTGATCTAAACTACTGTATCTTTGGAATTCTTAGTTACTTTTCATACCATGCCAACTTTGCGTACATCAATGATTTTGATGATATTTGATATCATCTGTTCGACCTCTCCTTCTCACAAAATACCATAACTAGGTGACATTCACTCAAATTGAGGTTTGGGAGACTGAGAACAGACAAAAGAAGATATATTTTTTTTCACCCAGCGTGTTGTTAAGTCTGTGGAACTCGCTGCCACAGGAGGTGATGATGGCATCTGGCCTGGATGCCTTCAAAAGTGGATTGGACAGATTCCTGGAGGAAACGTCCATCATAGGTTACAAACCATGATGCAGATGTGTAATCTCCTGTCTTGAAAGCAGTGCACTTCAAGGGCAGGGGAGTGCTATCGGGAGACAGATATCTAGTTTCATGCTCTCCCAGAGGCATTTGGTGGGGCCACTGTAAGATACATGAAGCTGGACTAGATGGGCCTTTGGCCTGATCCAGCATGGCTCCTCTTATGTTATTATGACTTATGCTTTCTGCGGGCAAACATAGTTTGAGTCTTTCATGGTAAAATGCACAAGAATCTGAGAAAGGTCTTGTGATTTTCCTTGACATGCCTAACATATAATATGACATTACTGGCAGGATAAACCCGACTATTTGGTTGATTTCTAAAGGTCAATGGAAGACATCTTTTTGTACAATCAAAAGCAAAGCAGACTTTGCACTGGATTGAATGATCCCAGTAAAAAGAACTGTGTGGGCAGACTGTCTTACTTCATAAGAAATTACAAAAAGAAACAGCCACATGGAAGAAATGTTAAAAAAAAATGAAGCCACTTGGAACCTATGACATTCTCCTGTACATTTATAGAGATTACTTGGTATCAGAAGGTTTTTAAAACATTTTTAACATATGATTAGTTTCACCAAGGAAGGAAGGAAGGAAGGAAGGAAGGAAGGAAGGAAGGAAGGAAGTTTTTAAACAGAGGAGCCATCATTGTAATCTCAGATTTGTAAGGATAGTTCTTGTATAATTGAAGGAAGAAATAATTAATTCTTGGCATATTAACAGGTTGAAGTGTAGCATTAAAGGTTTCCCCTTGAGCTGAGCTTTGGTGAGTGTCTAGCTCAGTCTTTAATATGTAAACATTGATATACCATTTCCCTTTTTCAACTTAGTAAATAAATATATGCCAGGCAATTGCTAAATGTTCAAGAATTAGCATGTTTAGGGACAGATAATAATAAGAAACAATTACTGTTCATCCCACTGGGAAAATTATGCACAGTGAGAAATGTTTCAGAATCTGGAATACTAAATCTACATTAAGAGTGTCACTATTGTTAAACTTTACAGCATCATTAAATTGTAGATGCTTGCATCAGTTTTCTTATCTTACTTTTGGGCTAAATTTTTAATGGTACAATTATTTCCTGAGTTTTGCTAAACATATATATTTATGTAAGGCTATGAGTGGCCAATTAAAGCTGCATGGATACTATCTGGAAAAGAAAGAAAGAAAGAAAGAAAGAAAGAAAGAAAGAAAGAAAGAAAGAAAGAAAGAAAGAAAGAAAGAAAGAAAGAGTTTATATCAGACAGTGTAGAATGAACAAGATGTGGCAGAAATGAATAAAATTACTGCTATTGCCTGAATTTAGGTGATTTATTATTTAGTGTTGACCTGTATGTATATAGAGTTATTTACTGGCTAATATCTGGAAAGCAATTGCTTCTAGGTATTAACTTCAGGAACTGATGGATAATATGTGTAGGAGATAAAACCGGACACTTCTAGGTATACATACAGTCACTACAAGACTGTGTGGATGTGAAGATATTTATTTATTTATGTGTATTTATTTTTGCATTTCTAGTCCGCTCTGATTTCCCTCAAGGAACTCTGGGCAGTTTGCAGCGATATGGCTTTCCATCTTATTTATTTGCTTTAACTTATTATAATATTCTTTATTCTCCTTGGATCATTGTTAACAACATTATTACTATCATCCTTTTCTATGCCATGGTGATTTCTACATATATATAAAAGGTGGTACTTAGAGGACTTCTGGCTAGTCTAAAAACCACCCATGTGCTTTTCAATACTCGACCAAACCTTTTGCTCCTAAATAGTTAAAAAAAAAAAGACCATCCAGAATTTAGAGGTTGGATTTCATTGTTACGTCAATGATAACATGTATTTTCTGGTTGATGTTAAGCAAGTATTGGGAATCTTGATCCCTGATCTGTTCCCTAAATGCAATGAAGACTATTATGAGTGAGTATACATAATCAAGATCCATATCACCCTGGACACAGCTAAACTCATTTGATTTTGGAAGCTAAGCAGGGTCAGATCTGAGAAGTATTTAGATGAGAGAATACCTGGGTATGCTGGGGTTCTTCCCTTGGGACTGAAAAAATAATCTAGCCTGAAATCATAGAAAACTACTTTCAGCAGGGTTGACAACATGGAGCTAGATAATCCCAAATCAGTTGAAGACAGGTGCTTTGTTGAAACTTAAAGGAGAAGAAATATTGCAGTTGGAAGGCACAAACCCAACTGTCTGATGCGTGTATACTTCTCCAGCCACTCCTCTCGAGGTAGAAAGAAAGACAAAATAGGAAGGATAAGTAAGCAACCAGTATCACTGTTCCCATTGTTCCTCCCTATTCCTTCATTTTGTCCCTACATAGATCAGTGTCACATGGCCAGAACTTTACCAAAATGACAGCAAAGCCTTGAGGGCCAAAATGGCTTGTTATTGCTCTGCATGTAGTCTTCAGCATGGCCACCATCACTTACCTCAGGAAATACAGTTGTGTCCCTGCTATCTTAGTAACTCAGGGACCACAGCTTCACTGTGGATCACTGGAGAGTGGGAAAACTGAGATCCTTTCCAGCTCCTCAAGATGCTGCTGTTAGGAAGACTCGAAAATGTACATGCATGTGCACATAACACATTGCATATTTGAAAACATATGAAAATATATACACATTTCTATATAAACTAAAGATTTGCAAAGAGCATTGGTTAAAGGGAGTTTTGCTGTTGTGCTGCTCTGGCTTTGTTAGATGTGCTGCTTTGGTATGTAACCGCTGAAAGAGTTTGCAGAAAGAACATAAATAGGAAACATTGCCGTTTTCCCACTGCTTTTTAAAAACCTCTCTGGATTATACTTAAGTAAAGGTTGCCTCTTTCCCTCATACCTTTTCACAATGAGACAATATGTTTGGATAACACTGTCCGTACTGCAATAAAGTTTTTATATCGAAAGGTACACATCTTTTTCAATATGTACAGTGTTTTGTGCACATTTATGTAGTCAATTGTTTGAGAGTGCAGTGAACACGTCTGAAGCATCTTGCTTCCCTTCTACCAATCCTGCCCCACAACACAATAAGTGAAGTCAGTAAACAGAGGAAAGAGAGAGAAATGCTGTTTGTGAAGTCAAAATTACTACGAGAAGATACAAATTGGCAGAGAACTGGATTCTGTGAAACTGACACTTTGATTTTTAAATCCAAATAGCATTATTTATTATTATTATTATTTATTTGTTTGTTTCATTTTTATACCACACCATCTTCCATCAGGAACTCTGGGTGGTTTGCAGAATAAAAAAAACCAAGTTAAAAAAATAACAATATGGGCAAAAAGAGGGGGGATACCCTCAGCAAGATGCAGCAAGGACATACAAGGTAAAAAAAAGTGAGAGCAAAAATAAATAAATTAAATTAAATTAAATTAAATAAAAGCTTGCCATATTCCTCCTTGAAAAGCATAGTTTTCAAAGCCTTTTTGAAGGTGGGCAGGGACTGTGCAAGGCGCAGCTCACTTGGTAGATGGTTCCACAACAAGGGGCCCACAACAGAGAAGGCTCAGCTGCACGTAGCCAACCTCTGCACTTCCCTAGAGGTGAGCACACCTGCGACATTCGAGTGAGCCTGGCCTCAGTTGGCCTCTGGGAGATATGCTCCAACAGGTATTCAGGACCCCAGCTTTCTACATGGAGGTTTTAGAGATACTGTATATGCTATGTTTTTACTCTGGTTTGGAAGTAAATAGTTAAAACTATCTGCTTCACTGTAAAACATGGCTAAGTGACACTATGCTTCTTATGTTATGAGGCTGGACTTCACCTCTATTACATCAAAACTATAGCTCTTTTAGTTACTTTTGTAGTTTATATGGCGTGCATAGCCTGAATACGTAAGTATAAGTTGTACTATAGGCAGCAGCTTACAAAGTCTTTTTGTGTAAGTCAAGTCCTTTCTCACCTCTCGCTTGCAATGATGTTGTGAACCTTTGTATCCTGTGGGACTGGCAGTCACGCAAAACGTTGACTCAAAATGCTGAAATAAGTTTCCTCTTTCCCCCTCAAATGTGTGAAGGAGTTACTGTGTCTATCCATGCAGCTAATGTATAAAAGCCCCTTTCATGTCAGAATTCCCCAGAATCTTTATGCATTCCCACTCTCAGCACTTCTGCATTTTTGCAGAGCAAAGGGGCATGTGTAACTCCCATTTGACTTCTTTCCTTCCATAATAAGAAGAATACAACCTGAAATATTAAGCTGCGGCCGTCTGTATATACGACACCTTTGGATTTTAAACCTTCTCTGCCAAAGCCACCTACCAATTTCAACAAAATCAACAGTTGACTCAAGAGGCAATGTGTCCTTTATGGCTATTTATGTTAAGGCAATCAGGTGCATATCAGACAAGACAAATACTTTTATAGTGCTCTGATGTAAGTATGCATTGTTCTTGTCATTTGTTAAAAAACCAAAAACACTCACACACCCTAAGATCAATAATACCTGCTTGTTAAGTCTTATCTTCTCTTAGAGAAGGGACTGAATGAAAAAGGAGGAACCTTTTTTCATCCTAGGCAAGCATTATAAATCAATAAGATCAAGAGTTCATTGGTGAGAAGATTTCAAGAGTCCCTTAACCACACATTGACTTAGCAAGATATAGCTACTGAAAGATTCTTTTTTCATGTTGTTTAAAGGAGGATGACGCACTGCCCAGATTTGTTTGTTTCCATGACAAGAATCTCTGAGGGACCTGTGAGAAACTTCCGATCTCTGTGCTCATGTGCAACTGCAGACGCCTACGAAGCTGTACTGTTTGTAAATGTTTCTCTGTGAGTTTTCAGCTAAAAACCTCAGCCACTCTTTATGAAAGATTTCATAATTCCAATGAAGTTTAGCGATCATCTGTGATGCTAAGCGAGATAGTAAGTGGTGAAGGTGATGTGATTTGGGAGGTATGTGGATAAGACAGTTTACCCCAATCCTGGCACTCATCAGATGCACAGAAGATTTTTTTTTTAACAAAAGATGGTTAATAGTTTAGTTAGCTGTGTGTGAGACCATAAATCTAAATCTCTTAAATTTAGGTTGGAGGAGGCAAAATGTTAATGGTCATGCTGATCTTAAACTGTTGTTCAAGTTCAAGTTAGGTGACTGTAATAAATTAAAGTAGAACATTTCCATTCACTATTTTAGACTTCACTCCATATGCAATGGTGACAGCACCATCCTATGTTACTTTACCCATGGGGTATTCAGCTTCACTGAACCTTGCTAGGATACCAGCCAATATTATTTTCACACTTTTGTACACAGGATGGCACAGCAATGCTTTTAAATTGTCCTCTCTGCTCTCCTACAGTGTACCTTGGTTGTCTGCAGGGCTCTAACCCTAACCACAGCAAAAGATATAAATGCTGAACAATGCTGGCTTATCCTAACCTAATTGGGTGTTGTATGGAATTACTGTTGCTCCCCATCTTCAGGTGGAAACAAGACACAGATTTTTCCAGTCTGTTTGAAAAATGTCTCCAGTGATGGTGTAGCACAGAGGGGACACCTCTCCTGGAATCTTGGAAGTGAGGAATTCTTTCTACAGAAGTCTCATTCAACATTATTGGAACTGCCTTTTTAAACGTTTCCCCTCTTACCTTCTCATTTTAGTTCATTTGCCAATTGTACTCTTGAGCAATTTTGTGTGTCAAGAGTTCAGACCCCTAAACAGTCACACAAAATCTCGCACCATGCCCATAATCCTTTTTATATAAATCTGAACACTCTACTCACTTTTTAAAAATGTTAATTTTGTCATGCTTCTCCCAAAGCATTTTATAGCTCTGCATGCTCCCCATTCAAAAGAGCCACAGAAACGGTCAGCATTTGATCCAGATGGATCCAGTGTTCCATACGGGTCAGAAAAAATATCAGAAACAGCATTGTGCCACCCCATCTTTATTTTTATCAAATGCAAATCCAAACATTATGGTCCGTTCAGAACCAAAGCAACAGATGCATTTATGTCAAGCCAAATCCACTCCAGGGTGTCAGAAATCTCACACCCAGTTGACTGATCCTTGTAAAGAATAATAAATATTTTTAATACACAGCAAGTTTCTCACAGTAAGAGGTAACTAAGCATTAATCCATGATTTCCAGGATGCCCATTACAATGGCCAAATTCTAGAATTCTGATGAAGGGAACCATTATATCTGTATGGTCTACTGGGAGCAATTGATCAATTGAAAGCCAAACCTAATAGCACTTGCCCCAGAGAGGGAAAAAATAGGAGAAAAATATTTGTTTCTGGAACAGAATGCTCTCAAGAAGAAGGAAAAATATTATTTATATTTATTTTACTAAGCTTACTTAAGCTTACAGGGATCTCCCCTACAGTTTTATAGGTTCTCATTGATCCACGTTGATGACAATCCTATTTGCATGTGCAAAAGTATGGATGTAGCAGTGTTTCATCCATTGCAATGAAAGAGAACATTACAGAAAGAGAATATAAATATAAGCCCTCAACAACAAATCACTCTTGTGTCATTGCATTTGCTGGGGAATCCTTATCCGTGGAAGCTGGTTCATGTAAGATTCAATCTGGTGCATTTGAGAGTTGGCAACATGCTTAAATCCAAAGGCTTGTCTTTCTAGATGAAGGAATTACCTGTAGCAAATGTATGCAACAGGAGACTTGTCCTGTTATTTGAACCATATGTACATCATTGTTAATATATATTTTTTGTAGTAGGAGTGCACATACAACCCACTCTGAGTCAAATGGTGTATTTAGTTCAAGACCAATGTTCTCAATCTGGGCAGCTTGTTTTATAAAATACAATAAGATCTTTACTTATGAGTGCTTTGACAACCAAGAAATTTGAGTTATGAGTGGAAAACCATTTGCGATTATAAGCACCGGCTTATGAATTTTAGATAGGGTTTGCTCAAGTTACAAATTTTTATAGTTTTTCAAAAAATGGTTTTCCCAGTGTGCTTTGCATCTGGGAGATTTTAAAACACCTGCACCATGCTCCCAGACCTCTGTGGGTTGCATGAGGTCTTGGTCAGCAATGCTCCGGAATAGACAGAGGCAGCAGAGCTATGGACCAGTTTGTGGTCCAGCAGGCTAGGCAGGAGGAAGAAACTTGCTGTTCTGCCCAGTTGCCGTGCTCTGCATCCTCTTCCCAGAAATGATTTTTTTGTTGTTGGGAATTCTTAAAGTTCATTGTTGTTTACAGTTTACATTTCCTGTTAATGTTTGTTTTTCCTGGTCAAAACTATGATGTGTGATGCTTTGAAATGCTGCCTCAGGTTGAGGCGTGCTTTTTTACGGAGTGCCTGCCTTAAAACTGCACTGAAAAGTGATCTGCCTCAGGTCTAAAACCTGTGATGTGTGGGGTTTGAAAATGTTGGCTGAGAGTGAGGCATGTCCAGTGTGCCTTGCTCTCTTTAAACTGCACCAAACTGTTCTGTATCATGTTCAAAGAAATGATATGTGGTGTTGGAAATGTTTATTCTTCAAAAGTTATGTTGCTGTGCAGTGTGCATGTCCTTAAAGTGCACTTTATAAAGAGTTTTGCGCAAAAATAAACCTGGTGTCTGTGTCTTTTTCCTAGCCACTGGAATGAATCAATCCATTCCCAATGCATTCCTCTGGGAAACCGCTGTTTGACTTATGAATTGTTCGACGTCTGAGGATGCATTTGGAATGGGTTAAACTCGTAAGTCAAGGTCTTAATGTATAGGGTTTTAGCAGGCAGCTTTGGCTTCAAAGTCATATGAAGTGTTATGAAGTACTTGAAGCCAAAGCTAAAATTTATCTTGGAAACTTCTAAAGCTGGCATTTTAGCCACATAGAGTAGGGGAGTAAGATGAGTTCAGTGGAGCTTGATTCTGAATAAAAATGCTGACAATTATTATTTATTATTTTATTTAAAATTTAAAAAGCAGACTAAAATTTAAAAAGAAGACTAGAATTGTTCCATGTTTCTTCTTTTTCATACTATAATTTTTTTGTCTGTAAACTATAAATAAATACAAAAAATATTCCTAGATAAAAAGTCATAGCTTGAAAGTCTCCTTAAGGCATTCAGTGCAACAAATACTGGATCCAACAGTATATAAATAGCTCTCCTGCACTTTGTGATATACAGTCACAAACAGGTACATACTTAAACATGTACCTGTTTAAGTTTATTATGAATCATAATGCATAAGTGTGTTTACAGGAATTTAACATTTCCCATAAGGAAAGAAACTAAATATTTATTACATATAGATATACAACCCAAAGAAAATATGCAATGCACACAGCATTCCCCAGTACTTAAGTTTAACAACTGCTGCTGACAGCAGAATATACTTTTCATGAGACAGGAAGAAAAATCTTCCTTCTGCACTCAAGATAATTGACATGACTCAAAGCCAACTGACAGGGAGAATGGACATAACAGAACTTTCCATAATATGTCGACTTAGCTATAGTCATAAATATTTTAAAACTTTTTGCCAGACAGCCTGAATGATTAGAATAGTTTCCATTGTTATACTAATTAACATTTTTGATTATTTTTTCTCACCATTGTGGTATGCTTGACATATTGGGACTGATAAATCACACATATTTTAAAACAGGTGTGGGACTTTCAGTTTAGTTTTGTGTTCATTTGTTTCAGGTATGTTTATGTCACCATTTCTCCTTTCAGCACCAAAGACTGCCTACAGATATTAACATAAAATTATCAATGACACTCAAAATACAAAAGTTCCTGGAAGCAATAAATTTAATAAGAGCAGCATCGAGAATTAATTTAACAGTCCTGGGGGGTTCCAGGAACTCTGGATAGGAAACACTAGGTTCAAATTATGTGAAAGGCTGTAGTTTGGTGTCAGAACATATGTCTTATACAGACTAAATCACAAGTTTAGTCCTCTTCATCTCCAGGTAGGGTTAGGGGAAAAAATCTATCAATATATTTTTAAATTTATTTAAAATATTTTACCCCATCTTTTCTTACAAAAAAAGAAGCAAGGCAGCTTAATTTTCTTAAACACAAAGTATTAAAAGCTAAAAACAGTACATTATTCAAATATTGAAAGAATTAATAGCTTTGTATAAAAAACTGTCAGTGCAGACAATATTGACCTAGATAGAACAATGCTCTAAGGAGGTTTCCTGTAGTTGGTTTATGACAAGCTGCAGAGTGACTTAATATGGGTGAATGCTTTCTTGCAACAAGGTAAGTTACCAAAATGTCTTAAGAAGGCAGCAGTAAGGCCTTTGTCTTTTTCTCTCTCTCAAACCTTCTTTGAATTCTATCGTATTGGACAGTTATTGGCCAATCTCCAATATTCCATTTTTAGGGAATGTCTTGGAGCATGTTATGGTGTCTCATCTCTGGAGGTTCCTGGATGAATTTTCTAGATCCATTTCAATCTAGCTGCAGGCCTAGATACAGAACAGAGACAACTTTGGTCACTTTGGTGGATGACTTATCCTAGGAAACAGACAGAGGAAGCATGTCCCTGTTGGTTCTATGGGACATCTCAGTGGCTTTTGATACCATCAGCCATGGTATCCTTTGGAGGCACCTTCTGGGATGGATCTTGGAGGTTCTGTTTTACAGAAGTTCTGATCCTTCCTGGGTGGCTGAACTCCAGATGATATTTCAGGGACTCCTTTTCAATATCCTGGCCATTGTCTGTGGTGTCCCCCTGTCAGATATTAGTTAGTGAAACTATGTGTTAGACAGGTGTATAAATAAATGGTCTGTATGTATTTAATTGATTTCTAAGATAGAGTCTGCAAATGTGCAAAGTCACAGTGATTCAGTCTAAAGTTTTTTTCTATTAGACTGCAGGTGAAAAGAATGGGCTTAAATGGGTTTGGCTGATGCAAGAGTGCTGCAATACCCATGATGCAATGTATTACCTGACTGGACAGACAAATGTATATAAGTGCTCTGTTAATCAGTGTTCCATGGGCCTTTTGTGAGTAAGGCACCCATTCTTGTCTCTCCATGCTATGTATTGATTATGTATGTCATCTATGATGAAATGATGTTATGCTGTTGATTTGTCTCCATGTAACTTATCTGTGTGTATATATAATATAGCTGTTTTGTTTTAAGTAAGCTCTGACTTTGTCTGCTTCTGTCTATGTAATTGTTCAATAAGTATTTGCTTTCGACAGCAGAACAAATTCCAAAATACATTGACACCCCCGGGGCTCAGTCCTATCCCCCATGTTATTCAACATCTACAAGAAGCTGCCAGGAGACATTGTTCAGAGTTTTTGGGGGAAGGTTGTGCCATCAGTAAGCTGATGACACCAAACTTTGTTTCTCCTTCTCTACTTGATTTCAAGTAAGCAGGTCTGTTCTTAGATCAGGATCTGCTACCAGGGATGGAGTGGATGAGGGCTAACAAACTGAAATTTAACTCAGTCAAGGCAGAGGTGCCGGTGTCAGTCATAAGGCAAATCAGGGGATAGGCACTCAGCATGTACTGGATGGGGGTTACATTCTCCTTGAAAAGTCAGATTCACTGATTGGGGTGTGTTCTTGGACTCAAATCTGAGGTTGGGTGCACAGGTATCAGCAGTGACCAGGAGTGCATTTGCTTAGTTCAAACTGATGTGCCAGTTATGCCTGTCCAACAGTGACTCACCCTTGTTTGGGTTACTTTCATGTACTCTATATGGGGCTGCCTTTGAAGAGTGTTCAGAAACTTCAGCTGGTTCAAAATACTGCAGCCAGGCCGCCTACCTGCCTGCCTACCTATCTACCCCTGTGCAACTTCAAAAACTGATTTTGTGTCTTAAACACAACTCATATTCCAAAGAGGGTAGGCTTGGATGGAAAGGGGCTGCTGTTTCAGACATGTATGTCTCTGTGTGAGCATACCTGGCTGGCTGTAGCTAGCAGCATCTCATACATGAATATGGCATGCAGTAAGGATAGCCAAAGGGCCAGAACTTGGCAGATGCCCATGCTTATCACTTCTACACTGAAGGTGTGAGAAGTATGGAACATGACCTTGGGGTCGAGCACAAGATGGCCCCTGCTCTAGTTTCCATACATTCAAATAGGGCTTTTCTGTTGCGCTGTTATGCATGCTGATGCCTATAATAGATTCCAGAATGATTCCATCATTGCAAAAATGATATAGTTGCCACTAGAGATGGGAACGAAATGAGCGATTTTTCGTTTTCATTTTTGGTTTTTCATTTCGTTACGTAATGAAACAAAAAATGAATTTTGACTCCAAAATGAAACGAAATGACCCGAAACACGAAAAATTTTGTCGACCGCTTCATTTTCATTACGGCAAATACATTGCATTGTGCTAGATGGTAACGAAACAGCATTTTTTTGTTTTCATTTTCATTTTTTCGGTTTGTTACGTAATGAAACAAAAATGACATTTTTTGCAAAAAAACTCACGAAAACGGAAACGAACCGAAACGGACCCCTAAACGACCAAATGACAAATGAAACACTATTTTTTTGAGTCGTGCCCATCTCTAGTTGCCACCCATACTAGCCACAGTTCTCTGTAATGGGTGGTTGATGCTTACAACGAAGTATTAACATCTATCAATGGAAAGAGAAAAGCACACATAGCAACAGATCTGACCCAGCAGAGAATAAGATGCAGTACTTTCAGAAGCCTATATCAACATGGTTAGTTCAAAAAAGGAACCCTTTCATTTCATGTATAGTTAGTTCTAAACAACATGTGTTTCTGATTATGGCATGTTTCTGAAAGGGTTCTGACTTATATGTAACAGAGTTTACTTTGAAAGCTAACCATCAACTCAGTGGGGTCACATTTATATGTTCTGCAGTTTGGCAGCCAGCTTGATCAGGGGATTCAACAAGAATGGGATAGTAATACCATTCAAACTTTCCACTCTGAAAGGGTGGCATGCTGGTAACTAAAGTCATTGTGCATATTATTTTCACTGTTTTAGTATGTACTACTGAAGTAACCTGGTTCTGGTCAAAATAGTTCAATTAACTTAACATTTTAATTTTACCTATATTTCATATACCATAATTTTTAAATTGTACAATGCTCTGATACAAATAAAGAAAGTGTTTTAGCGGCAATGTCCATTTAAAATGCAAACTAGATCCATCTGCTAGTGAATCATTTCTCTGTCTCTTACCTCTTGAGTGGAATACCATATCCCCTTGCAGTAATCAGCTTCTTGCACATACTGAATCAGCCCATCCAAGAAAGCTGCAGTGGGAGTCATCTTTGAAATTTACATGCAAGAGTGTTTTATGAGTGCCTTTCCTCACACAAAAAGATACCCAGGTGAGAAAAGAAAGTGGAAATCTATCAATTGAGGGGAAAATGTTTGGAAGATGCTGTTTGGAACCAAAATAGCAAACATCTTGCACTCTCTCTTTCATGGGGTTGTGCCTCAATATTTTCATTACAATGCAAAAGGCAAAGAAACAGCAGGAGCAGTGAATGAAGGGAAAGAAAATCTATCAGTTTCTGGTATTTGGATAGCCTTACAATAAAATGCTAAAAGGTTTTAAATCAGTCCTGTTGCTTAGCGTAGTAATTTTGACTAGAGTAGGCCCATTTAATCAGTGGAGTAATGTGAAAATTAATCAGTAGTTTTCATCAACAAGTTGGTTTACTCTAAATGTGACTTACTTTAGCTGCACAATGGTTAAACTGTTGTACTGCAGCCATAACTGAGCTCATGACCTGGGATTCAGTCAGTGTATCATCCATACCCCCTTCCCAGTACACCATTGCCTCCCTACTTTTTTCTGCCACTGTCTCCATCACTGACACCCTCTTGAGACAAAGCCAGCTTTGCGGGTGAGTGATTATCAGCTTCTGACTCAATTAGAAATGATTTTCTCATAGGGATCCCCTTTGGAGCATAATAACCTCAGCTCCTTGAACCCCAAACCTATCCAAATTTCAGGGGCTTATAGGGAAGAGTCCAGAGAGGCTCCCCTGACATTTTGATCCCTCAAGGACAAATCATTTCATTCCTAGAGGGGAAAATGGTGTTTTGTTTTGTTTTGTAACAAAATCATTTTGTTACATAATGAAGTAATTTGTTACGTAATGAAACAGTATTTCGTTTTTCATTTTGTGCCCGTCTCTAATTTCTAGATCTGCTTTTCTAACAAATGAAGTTCAAAAGAGTTACATTGACCATTTCCTGTTTGGAACCGGTATTGAATGTGCTTGTTATATAAGTCAGAAGACTTAACACAAAGGAACTGAAAATCAGAAACAATAATTGCATGCTGTTGTGTCGATTCCGACATATGGCTATCCTTTTTAGGGTTTTCTAGGTCAAGAAGACACAGAAGTTGTTCTTCTTCTAGGGGCATCCTTGGGCTGTGCAACTCGCCCAAGACTTCACAGAGAGCTCTGCTCCCAGGAGGCCTAGTGTGGCCATGAACCTCTGACCCAACTCACTGAGCAATCCGGGATCATTATCATACTTGTATCTGTCATCTGGCATTAAAATCCACCATAATCCTTCCATACTTTTCTGGACATTATCACGGATTCTGCTCTCTTCTATTCAGCTGTAAACTTTCCCTTTTCTTTCCCCCCCCAGCTTTTAGTATTACTTATGCCTGTCTTAAGCACGGCAAATATCCCTCTTAACCTTTCCCCCTCCATTTTTAAAAATTCCTTACAGGCATCATATTTTGATGTCACATCTTTTCCCTTTCCTCCCTTTTTAGTCATCTCCCCTCCCAAGGCTATTAAAATTCATATTTTTAAACCTCTTTATATAGGTCATGTTTTATAAAATCATTTATATTCAAAATCTTTGTTGCTCCTCTTTCTTAGTTACTTTCTTTCACACACACCCCTTGTGTACCTGAGCAGAATTTTGAAATCCAGAGGCAGCGCACCATGTTCTGCTTGCGCAACGGATCATTTCTGTACAGCAAGGCAATTATTTACTTAGCCCTATATTGATTTTCTTTGTTTGTCCGACAGAATCCCAGTATTTGCTCTGCTAATAGCTGCGTCACAATGGATGCAATTCTATTTATTATTTGGTCTTTTCTGCTCCGCGTCTCATCTTGCTTGGTGCCATTTTCAAGTATTTTCAAGAAATAGGATTCTTAAAGGCATTTTTTGTGTCCCTCATTGCTCAGCTACTGAGGGACCCCCTCAAATTTATAATTCTAGCATGCAAATGATTAGCATTGCCTTCAGCGATTCTTTCAGGAGGGGAGCTAGACAAGTAGCTGACAGCAACCCTCCTCCTTCCTCCTCCTCACCTTTACCCACTCATATTCCTTTGGCCACCGTTGCCACCACATAAGGAGAAAAGTTAGGCATGTGATGGAAGTGATAGCAGTTGTGGCTGCCTTTTATCTGAACCAAGAACCATTTGCTTTTTCGGACTGTAACTCCCAGAATCACCAGTGGCCTTGGTGGTTGTGGGATTCTTGGAGATGTCACCCAACCCTTTATGTGTCTCATTGCTGTTTCCCATCATTTATATCACCTGCTGACCTTAGACCTCTGGGCTGTGGGGAGTGTACAAGTAACTGTGGGGAATTGCATGTTAGAAAGTAATGTGTTACTTGTAAATGATTGCCATGGTTCAGTAACATTATATAACTAATATCCCTTCTTTGGGGATACAGTGACAGCTTTTGCAGTTGTAATGAGGTGGCCTTTCTAATGGTGGGGGAGGTTTGTGAACTATTTCAAATAATGTTTGGTGCTGTGTGGGCATTGAGACAGAGATGAGGTAGATGGGGGAGGGGGAGAGTTTTTTTTTGTATCACATGCCAGAGCTTGGGAAAGGGAAAGGGACAAATCCCCAAATCCTTCAGCTAGCAGAATCACTGCCCATGTTGCTTGAGATCACTTTATGGTAATTCCTTCCTGCAACTTCTCCCAGGCTATGTTACATGACAGTGGCTTGTTGCATTCTGAGGGTTCCCCCCTTCAAAATACAGCATTTGAAATGCTTGTTGCAGGAAGTTTTAAACAGGGAGGAAGGGAAGGACAGTCCTGCGACAATTGCCTGGACAAAGATGGGGCCACTTCTGTCTCTGGATACTTCTAGGCCATCTGCTGGCTGAGTCCGACAGTAAGGAAATAAGCCTTTGCCCGATGGCGTGTGTAGAAGAGGAAGGAGCAGAAAGAGAGAATGGAGTTGTGACAATAACCATCTTTTGAAGTGTCACTCCTTAAACTGCCACTTGTGCTAAGGGTCACAATGCTTGCTTTGCCCTGGGTGCTGGCAACCCATGCCACACCACTGATTGACATGAGAAGCAACAGCATGGTCCATCTTGTGGCCACCTGTAGGCTTTCTCCTGAGGTGTAGGCATTAACAGTTGTTCAGCAACATCCACCCCCAAAGTCAGCCCTGCAAATAGTATTGTCCCTTGTCGTTAAGAGCCATCAAGTCATTTCCAACTCTTGGCCACCCTGTAAACCAATGACACTTTTCTACCATTACCAGACTGGCTCAGGACTTTCAAATTAAAGGCCATCTCAAGTTAGACCTTTCTCTTTTCCTGTTGGGTTTCACTTTTTCCTAGCATTATGCTATTCTCCAGCCAGTTTTGTCATCTTGTGGTGTGTCCTAATTTCGGTTTTGTTAGTTCAGTTGTTTTCACTTATAGCATGAGACACTGCACACAGTAAACTTTTATACATCCTTCCTTTCTACCAAGGAGGGTTGCCATTTTTAAATATTAAAACATACAAATGCTATATATTCCCTTGGTACAATGAACATTTATTCAGGAGCCGATGCCATGAGCTCCTTCCCTGGCCATATTTGCTTCCTTCAGGACCCACAAGTCTTAAGTAGTTCCAGGAAAGCATTTATCATCACATTTTTCCGGTGAAAGTGACTTAATAACCTAACCATGTATAATACGCCGAATAAGCAGCTGATCCTAAGAAAACTTTTCTTTCTCAACAAGAATATATATTTGACACGTAGCAAATTTCACACTGCATTACATTCTTCACCTCCCAAATTGTCGTTTTGGTTGAATGCAACCTATTTTAAACAATAATTGTGACCTGG
Source organism: Phrynocephalus versicolor (assembly GCA_023846285.1). Lineage (NCBI taxonomy): Eukaryota > Metazoa > Chordata > Lepidosauria > Squamata > Agamidae > Phrynocephalus > Phrynocephalus versicolor. The sequence goes on from JAHTLZ010000240.1 coordinate 24,762,624, forward strand.
GGCGGGGGGGAGGATGATAATATCTTGAGGTTCAGTAGTAGACATTGGAAAATAGCATTTTATTAGTTCCTCTTTTGCAAATGAAAATACACTCTAGCTTTCCACACTGGTCTAGTCCATGAATTATTATCACTCTTCTTTAAAACACACACATACTTTCCTTATTGACTGAACGAGCATTCATAGTCTGCAACGGCTCATCTCCCTTGAGATAAGAGTATGAATGAGTAGATGAGGGTTGCATCTCAAATGCTAATTTTAAATAAAAAAGAACTCTGGTTGTAGCAAAGACATTGTGATTTCCAGAGGGCGGGAGAACCGGTGAGTGGAAACTACAGGGAAGCAGGTTTTGGCTAAATAGGAGGCAGTGCTTTATAAGGTTTACAAGTAGAGATGGGCACAAAACAGAAAAATGGCGTTTCGGTTTTTCATTTGTCGTTGAGAGGTCTGTTTCAGTTCATTTCCGTTTGTCAGGAATTTTTTGAAAAATTTCGTTACCATTTTTCGTTTTTTCGTTTGTCGTTTCTACCCGCTTTTTGCGTGATTTTTAAAGCATTTCTGTACGCAGGCATCCCCCAACGCCCCAGACCAGAGGGAAAACACTAAAAAAATGGATGCTGGCAGAGACACAGTATAGACTAGGGATGCAGGGAGGCTGCAAAAGCAGCAGCGGGCGTTGCCCAGGGTGCATGGCAGCCGCAGAGTGACTGCACTGCGGGGTAGGGGAGGGTACTCACCGAGAGGTACGCAGCACGCACGAACACAGGGAGGCTGCAGGACTGAAGCTAGAGTCGCAGAGACAGCAATCCCACCCTAACTCCCACCAGAGACTGCAAGAAGGATGGGGCCTGCCAGAGCTTTTTATGCCCTCTGTGGCTGCCAGACCTGCCCACCCAGTCTGCAACCTGGGTATGCTATTGGTTGAACATGATCCCACATCACATGGCTTGCCTCCATTTTGTGGCTGGTGGCGACATCCATTTTAGAGGGAAAACAAAAATACATTGAGATGGAAGAAGACAAAAAAAAACATTTTAAGGACCCCAACCTCCCTGGTAGGTATTATCAGACAATATAAATAATTATTGCTGCATTTTTACGTATGTCCAGGGCATTTTTTAATATTTAAAACAGCTCATTCATTGCACGTCACCATTAACGGAAACGAAAGGTAATGACCACAATTTTTGTGGTTCTGTTCGTTTTGTTGCATTTTCATCACAATTTTCATTTGTCGTTTCGTTACGGAATGGAAACGACAAACGGTAACAGAAACGAAAAAATGTTCGTTCCGTGCCCATCTCTATTTACAAGCTATTTGATAGTTGAACAGAATTCTGTGGAAGGTGGCATACTCTTATAGAAGAATCCCTTCAGTTGAGGGATTTAAGGAGAAACTGGACAGCCAGCTGTTAGGATAATAATGTAGATCCATTCCTGCACAGAGCACGAAGTTCACCTCAATGAACTGTGAGGTAATTTGTATTTCAATGGATCTACGAAGGCCAGTTCTCTCATAGACAAAACTGAATCTAGCCCTACAATCTCACAGTGCAGTCTTTCAGTTCCATTTAACTGTTTACAAGAAATCCAAATTTTACCTACTCATATCCAATATTTATTTAGTTACTCATATTGTTGCTTACAGCTGAGGTCCCTTAGCGGCATGATGTAAAATGAAGAGGCATGAACATCACAGTTTGGGGTATAAGTAGGCCACAACTTTATTTAATACAGTGAACAGTACTCTGGCTAGGCCATTGGGTCGGATCCCACGTATCAAAGAAGCACCCATACCTTTGACGTTCCTGGCTGCTAGGTACACCCCAGCGTGTCCACCCCCATCGGTGTCCTGTGCCTCCACTCCCATTACATGCTCCATGGTGTGTCACCCCCATCAGAGGCCAAGTCATAAATCATTGTCACCAGGCCATAAATCATTGTCACCCATTCATCAATCATGGTCAAATGGTCATAAATCATGCTCCCGGGGGGGGGGGCACCTTCCCCCCTGTTATTTTACCGTGACCATATCCGGTTTAATTTTTCGCCCTAGAGCCTGGATCCGTCCCAATGCCTATAAAATTGCCAAACCTCCCAGTTGTAACAGACGTACTATCATTCATCCTAATATCTATGATACAGTTACAGAGCCAACATATAATAAAAAGGGGAGGGTGGGCTGGGCTGCTTGGTGACCAGGAGGGAAAAGAGGGGGTTGTCCTCCTCGGACCCTCTTTTAAAACCCCTGGGACTGCCCCTTGTAATTTGCTGTGTGCCAATGAAGCTGCTCCCTCCTGGCACCCATTTCTGGGTCCAGGCATCACCCCCTCCTTCCCCCCTGGACCCTTGGACCACTCCTGCTTCCCACGTGTGTGTGTGTGGGGGGGTTGCCATCATGCCTTCGTTCCCGGTCGCCCATTCCGGCAACAATCCTCAGGCCGATAAGTCCGGCCTTCTCCTTTTCCATACAATGAAGTAGCCACAGTGCTCCAGCTGGTTCACAGATGGCAGCTTTTTATTCTGTAAGTGTTATATGTGTTTTGGAAAAGAAGGAAGTTAAGAAAGTGGAATCCTTCAAAATTAAGACAAAGTATCTTTGGCAGAGTATGCTGCAGTATATTAGAACATATGGTCGACGGTGGCACAGTGCTAGTCTAACACTTCATGACTGTGCATTGTGCAGAAGTAAAAACTGGAAGGAGAGGAGGTCAGGTTTAGATACAGCAGAAGCTACTCATGTAGCTTGTGGAGACAGCTGTGTGTTTGCAACAAAGCAGTGTCTTTTTGGGAAAAATCTGTATTCATAGAAATAAATCAAGAGTCAATATTACTAGACCTAGCTCTAGTTAGAATTAAAACCTTAGAGTTAACATAACTATGTTAAATGCCACCAAGTTATCCTGCCTTACGGAGATCATAACAGGACTTTTGAGCTATGCAAGATGTTCACTCTCTATCCAATGAGTTGTCATAGTCATACAGGGATTTGAACCCAGATCTCCTGAGTCCTACTTCATCACTCTCTCCACTTCATTGTCCTGACTCTCACACCACACTGAATTTCTATCTAGTTGGGTGGTGATTAGTTTAAGGCATTCATAGACTGACCAGTTGGGAAAGGGACAGGATACCGTGTTAGGAAAAGTTCAGCTAGTGAGATCTACCCCGCCAAAGCAGTTTTTAATATGTACAGCTTAGGGGTAAAGTTGAAGGATGCTTTCTGCAGCACACAGATGTATCTGATGAAATATCACTTTTAGAAAGTCAGTTCCCAGGCCTTACAGAGGCTGGGATTCAGGGATGCCAATTTGGAACACATTCATTTTGAATCACTGCACCATTTGCAGCAGCCATGATAGGATATGGGGTCGTTGATATTAAGGCAGTAGGGCAAGGGGATTCCCAGAGGTATCCATTTTATGTGTGGCTCTTACCACAGCATTAGGTGTTGGCACTTGTTTTTGTGTTCTTAATATGGAAGGTTTGGAGATAACTGTACCGAGATTGTGGGTTTGGGTTGGGTTTTGTGACCACAGCTACATTTTTGGGGCAGCCAAGTGTGCCAGTTGAGGCTGGAACTTGGGCCTTGGGCCTTGGGCAGCACTGGGATGAAAGGGATGGAGAGGCATATTCTGGGATGGGTTCCTTGAATTGGCATCCCAGGGTACTCCAGATGTGCCCTCGGACATAGTTGTGATACACCTTGGTAGTAATAACTTGTCCCAGAGATTGGGTTTACATGTCATTGATGACTTGAAGTCTTTCAAGCTGCAGTTTCCCGGGTACATGCCTAATTTGTTCAGCAATGATTCTACATCTGGTATGGAGAGCAGTGTGCAACCCTAGGTGTGTGAATAAGGTCCATAAAAATCAAGAAGTTAACAGGGTTATGAAAGCCCATCTGGGGTCCATGATAGCCCATCCCAACATCAAGATTAGTGATCAAGGCTTGCATAGACTAGATGCAATTATTTATTTATTTATTTATTTATTTATTTGATTTGATTTGATTTGATTTGATTTGATTTGATTTCTATACCGTACTGCACCATCTGTCACAAGAGCCACTCTGGGCAGTTTACAAAGTTTTAAGATGCAAAAGACGTAAGCCACCCTTGCAAAAGGGAAGTTCAACGTATGATGGTTTTAATAAAGTTGTGGCCCCCATTTGAATCCACTCATGGTGTTTGCCTCTTTATTCTGGACTACAGGCAAGGTATAATGGAAAGATGTTACATACTACCTGTCTACTCACTGTCCTTCAAAAACCCCTATGTGAGAACTCTAGTTTGTTGGAATGGGATAGCCCAAAGGATACCATATATTGTACTTGTAATTCTTTATCTCTGCATATTTTTGTGACACCGGACATCTATATGGAGCAGCATTACTTCTTTCTCCTCCCCGCCCCCAGGTTGTTTGGATTAGTCCCTTTCCTAGAAAACACTTTATTTCCCACTATCATTCTGACAGGCTCTTCAGCTTTGATATATGGGCCCTATTTGGAAGGCTTTATTTTACCGTAGAGTTTCCTGGAGGGGTTGTTCCAAACAGGCCAGGTTGATTGATGTCCACCTCAATCGCATGTGGGGAGCCTTGGCAGGTTTGTAGCTCCTGCTGTGGTTTCTTGTCGATCCCCCTCGGGGCTTTCTTGCCTGTGTGAAACATAGAGCAGCACAAGAAGATTGTTTGCGTCTTCTCATCCCTTGTACCTGCCTTCCAGACTCTGGAAAAAGAAAAGCACTGTGTCCGGGTTTTTAAAAAGAACAGTCAGAGTCGTGTGCTTGGGCTTTATTCGTGTGCTTTGCTTTCTGTCAAAGGCAGGGACCAGAAAAAAAAAACCCTGTCATTCATCACACAAAGAGTTCTGTGGTATTTTCTTCACCTATCCTAGGAGCAATCATTTCCTATCATGTTGCTTGTTGTAGATTCATTCAGGTTTGATGTATAATACTCAGTTTTTCCTCCTTGCTTCCCCATGTCGTCCTCTGGTTGTGCTGTTCCCCTGTTAATACAGATAGCCATTTTCAATCATCCAGTTGTTTTCTTCTTCGCTTCTTCTCTCAACTGACCTTTCCTCTCCCTGAGGCTGTTTGGTTCCTTTGTATCTATAGCTGTGTTTGTCCTATATAGATTTTTTTAGCATGGCTCCTTGAATAACAAATACCCAATAGTGCACTTGCTGACATTTTGTAGTCAAACAGTACATAATGCTGAGCAATCTGAAAATATTCTGGATCGTGGGTGTGAATAACCTCATTTCAGGCAAAGCTGAAAGAAAATTTAAAAATCAATATATCTGCAAGCCTGCTTTAATATCACTCCAGAAAAATCACAGGATTTCTTGTACATTATCTTGCACAAGCCAATATATTTTCATCATTTCCCCATCATTAGGGGAAAAAATTGATCAGTAGCAAGTAAACCTATTAGGATTTATTTATTAGGTTTATGCTTTGTACTCAACCTTGGAAAAATCAATGAAACACATAAAGTCCTTAAACTTGCTAAAATATGATATATTATATTGCCTCATCTCACTGTGATATGTCTGGATTTTGATCTTTCCTAAGAAGTGATGCATCACTAAATCAAGAGTCTATAAGTCTCTACCTGGTGTCATAATAGTCACTAGAAACCATGGGGAAAACACTGAGGTGTGTGTGTGTTATGTGTTGTGTCGTTACAGTTGTGATCAACTCTTCATGACCCCATGTCCATGGAGTTTTCTTGGCAGGAATACTGGAGTGGTTTGCCAGTTCTTACTCCAGGAGCCTAGAGCACCTGGTATTCCCTGGTGTTCTCCCATCCAAGTACTAACCAGGGCCAATCCTGCTTAGCTTCCAAAATCAGGCGAGATTGGATGTGCTCGGGGCAGGCATGGCACACGTGCCAAATATGGCATGCAGAGAGCTTTCGCCTGGCACATGACATGCTCTCTGGCCCCCCTACTTCCCCCTCCGCTGGGGCAGCCATGAGAAATTTGCGGAGGAACAGGAGTAGGGAAGAAGCAGGGAGGGGAAGAGGCCAAGCCAGGGGACAAGGAGTAAGCCAGGGAAGAGGGGGAGGAGGGGGAGGGAGTTTGAAAACCCTGCACCTTTTCCCCACATCGGACACATAATATGTGGGGTTTTCAAACTGTTTATGAGCTGTCAAAGCAAACAGCGGCCATGGTGCCTCAAAGACAGTTTAAAAACCCCTTCGCCACAGCCCTCCCCACCACTTCTTCACCCGGCGCACAGCTTTTTCATCCCTGGCGGTGGACCGTGGAGAGAAGCTGCACCACAGCTGCACCGTTCGCCCCTTCCCTGGCCAGAGGATCATTGCCCCCAGGGGTGCTGGGTGGAGAAGTGGCACCAAATTCAAAAGGATCGAGCCGCCATGTCCAAAGTCTGGCTTGCACCTGTAGAGAGGCTGCGGTGAAGGTAAGGGTTACTTAAAGTATTTATGATTTTGCTTGGGACGGGGGTGGGGGTGGGCGATGGGCCTAGCCTGGGATGGGTGGGTTCCGGCCTCAGTGCCAGGCAGCCGCGGCCTCTCCAGAGGCCGAACTCACTGGCCTCGATTTATTTTTGGGCCTGCTGAGGTGCCAGGTTGCCTCCCTCCTTCTGTTCTTCCCTGTCCTGGTCATTGCCTGAGCCTGCCCACCTGCTGGAGGATCATCCACAGCTGTCGCTGGTGCGGCTGAAGCCTGCCTGTGGCTGAGCTGGGAAGCTGGCAGGCTAGCTGGCTGGGGCTGTGCCCCACCTCCCATTCCTCCCTGTCTTGGTAGTCTCTCGAGCCGCCCGCCTGCCCGCCCGCCGGAGGATCCTCTGCGGCTACTGCTGGTGCTGCTGAAGCCCACCTGTGGCTGGGCTGGGCGGTTGTCTGGCTACATGGGGCTGCGGCTGCATCCTGCTTCCCGTTTCTCCTTGTCTCGGTCCCCGCCCAAGCATGCCTGCCAGCTGGAGGATCCACCGCCACAGAAGCAGTCGCTGGAGAACATGCAGCATGCGGGCCCAGGAGCCCCACTGGCCTGCTGGACACCTGCCTTCTTCCACCAACTGGCTGCTTCAGCAGCAGCTGCAGTGACTCCAGTTCTGGCTGTGGTGACTCTGAAGGTGGGCCTAGGCACCAGCACCTGCATCACTGAGGTGGACTGGGGCTGCCAGTGCTGGTGGAGCAGGACTCATAGCTGCCTGCCTGCAGGACACCTGCCTGCCCGCCTGCTCCTCATGGCATCCACGCGAGGCAGGAAGGTAGGCTGAGGAGATGATGCTCTGGCTGGAGAGGGGGGAATGGAGGACTAGCTGCCTCTTCTCCTCCCTGATCGCTGCTGGGTGATGGTCCCCTGGCTCGGGAGGGTGGGGAATGGGAGACTCCACTGCCGCTTCTCCCACCCACTTGCACTGTGGGGGTGATGATCCTCTGGCTGAGGAGGGGGGGGCAGAGGACTTCACCACTGCTTCTCCCTCCTCCCCCATGTGCCACTGGGGCAATGATGCTCTGGCTGGGGATGGGGGAACAGGGGACTCTGCCACCGCTTCTCCCCTGATGTGCTGCCTTGGCAATGATCCTCTGGCTGGGGAGGGGGAAAATGAGGGACATTGCCACCACTTCTCCCCCTGCACACCACCGGGGCAATGATGCTCTGGCTGGGGA